>APFE031345994.1:59618-101194 GCA_000404065.3 Pinus taeda | reverse complement strand
TTAGTCAACTTTACAACACTCTAAAGATATTGTTGGCTCTTTATCTTGGACATCTATTTATTGAACTAAGTGGTAGATCAGTTTTTCAAAGATTTTTCTCAACCTAATGATGAACCACTATTGCTGGTTCAAAACGTCGATTACTACCACTGCCAAATGCAACATGAATCCAGAAACTGATTTACACAAAAATGATGTTCACAAAAACTTCAAACCCGAAATATATATATATTAAATAATTATAACAGTGTTTTGACCCTTCTCAACATCAACCCTTTAAACATGTATAGAATTAACAAATTATAAGGCTTTGAATTTGTTTGTAATCAAAAGCTTCTGAATTTTCTCAGTTTGTTTCCACTACATGTCGGACATATTGTTGGCCCATAGTTCACAACCATAGAGAATCACCATAATCACTACAAGCCCAAAAAGAGTTTGAGTGGTTTTCTAGTCCCATAACTCTGGCTCTCTACAACTATTTTGAAAAGCATAAAATGATTTCCAAGCCCCAATGTTCTTTTCTTTCTACAACCATCCTAGCTTAGATTTTTGTTGAAGTCAATTCCGAGGTATTTGTAATCTGCAACTTCTTCTAGCATGTTGCCTTTAAAGTAGAACTTATGTTGGCTATGTTTTTTTTTATAGAGAAAACCACTACTTTCGTTTCGCTGATGTTGAGCCCCATTTTTGTTCATTTTTTATAACATTTCTAAGGCCTTGCTTCCCCCCTTTAGAACTCTTTTTTACCCTTAATAACTTTTCTTTTCCATATTATATGTGTTTTGACCAAAAGGGTGATGTGAGCTTTAAGGTATGCAAATCATTTTAAAAAGTATATTTCACTTTATTCTTCAGTGTTTTTGAAGTTGAATATTACCTAATCAAATTATCTACAATTTCAAAAGTGCTGACCGAATCTTATGCAGAACAACTATCTTCTGAAGTGGTTCCGTGATTTCCTGCAAACATCCTGTGATTCTTGTAGGATCGTTGATTTCCTGCAGACATCCCGCGATTCCTGTAGGATTCCTTTTTAACAGATACATTTTCTTTCCTTTGAAACCCTTTTCTTTTTCTTTAAACTTAAATGGATTTTTACTACCCTCTTTTGGAGTATTTTTTCGTCTTGCCTCAAGATGAGTGGCTTGCACCCACACCTCATCTAGATTATTGGGATTAAACATAAGGATAGCATGCCTAAGGTAACTATGTAATCCCCCTATGTACTTCAACAATGCGTCTTGTGATTGCAAAGCTACACCTAACATTAGAGACCTTTTTCTGAATTCTTGGGTGTAATCTTGCACATTTTGACCTTTAAGTTGTCTAAAAGCCTGCCAATTCATGATGCCTTTCTACATATATGCTAGAGGGTAGAATTATATTTTAATTGCAGCAGTGAAATCAGACCAAAAAATTGAGATCTTACTGTGTTTTTTTATCTCTTTTTGTGCCTTTGATTCCCACCATACTAGTGTTGCATCCTCTAGCCTCAAGGAAGTTAATTGAATCTTTATGTCATCCTCTTGAAGGTTTTGAATCCTGTAATAGACCTCCAACTAGTGAACCAAATTGTCAAGCTTCTCTACATTCACTTTTCCATTATACATGGGCAGTTCAAATTAAACATCAAGTTTTATTGAAGGTGATTTACCAATTCCCTTTGAGGTATGTTGATGAGTATGAGTAAGGGTTGTATTAGTGGAAGAAATTGAATATGCCTATGAGGATGAAGATGAAGAAGTTGGTGGAGAGGTTGGAGGTTTACCTCAATTTCCATTACCTCTTCCTCCTAAAGAACCTTCTCCTTTGGGAAATTTGGAGCTTTCACCTTACAGTCTAGTATTCCTCTCTTCATAGAAGAACTTCACCATATCTATCATATCAAAGAAAGCCTTCCTAAAGGCCTCCTTATCCTCTATCATGTTTGTAGGCTCTCCTTCATGAGCCATGCTCACTGAAGTCTCAAATGCAACTTGAGGAAGAATTGGTGGTGGAGATTGTGGCAACCTTGCACTCCTTCTCCTTGACCCAACTCCAGGGCTTTCAACTAGCTTCCCTTCTCCTCTCTTGAGCTTCAACCTTGAAAGCATGATATTAACTTGCAAACAGTTAAATCCTTCTTGCATAAAGAAAACTAAGATTTTTAATACCAAACTTGATCTAATTGGGAAAATTAGTTTTGTTGTGCTAAATTCCTTTTTAGAATATGTTAAATGTGCTTAAGGATTTATGAGAATATTTGCAAGTTTTAAAGCATGAGTTTTGAGTGCTTTTATGTAAATTTTATGTGCAAATTAACATAAACAAATGACTGAACAACAACATATAACAAATATAAAAATCAGCATAAACAATATCGCAATAGCACATGATTAAGGATTTCACCCCGCCTGGGCTATGTTTCCTTGGTCTAGCTTCCAATGGCTTAGCCCTCTCTATTATGCTAAAAAATGTGAATACATAAGTTTACAATGCTTAGAAAGCTATGAAACATGTTTTAAGGGCTCCAAAATTTCCAAAAATGTCTGTGTAGCCTCTTTTTACTCTTGATTTGGTCAAAAAATGAAGAAGTTATGGCCTTTCCAAGTTGTCTACTAATCACATCACAAATTCCCCAAAATTCGGCACCATCCTACAAATTTTCCCCAAAACGCACTAATAGAGCGACAATTTTGCCAATTTTCGGGTGAAATTATCAGATGCTTTAAATATCCTCCAACACCTTAATTTCGAAAAATTTGGGCCATATGGGGACCACGTGCCCAAGGCTAAGGCCAACGGCTCGCCCCCGCTCCTCTCTCTGGTGGTCGTGTCAATGGTAGCATATCCAAGGGCCAACCCCCATGGGCCGGCCCCTCCCCCGGAATGGCGCATATGCTATAAATAAATAGAACTTGTGAACTTAATATGTTAAGTTCTATTGCAATGGCACGTTGGTGTATGGATATGCTTGTTTGTTGATGGTCGCGAGTTCGACTCCTGCTACTGTGCAGATGTGGTTTTTTTATGTTTTCTTATACTTAACATTCATAAGTTATTTTGCATTCATACATTACTTTGCCACTTTACATTCATCACTTGAAACATATCATATACATCCATAAGACATCACTATATTGAAACAATATGCAATTGTAATAAATTGCTATGCTGCAACAGAGAATAAGCAAATAAACACATAAAGAGAGATTTTACCATGGTTCATCCCAATGTGGGACTACGTCCACAAGAATTGTTGCTTATAATATAGAATTTGTATAACAAACAATTCTTGGCCTCTACACTCAACTGCACGTAGTCCTCGCACTCAACTGTGGACCCAGGCCTCTGTGCACTCTGCTGCAGAGCCTCGCCTTCTTGCCCAAACCACACTCATAGAGATACAACCATTCAATACATGATGTGATTCTTCAAGATTACCTCCTCCTTTATTATTCATCCCTGTATATACTATTACATTGAGCAATATATCATCGCAATACCATCGTCCATATACTATGGATTCCCCTAATACAAGCTACTATGGTGAAAAACCATTCATCATTTACAAAATTACATTCTTTTAACAAAAGGGAGGGGCTTCAACCCACCTCGAAGCCCATATACTATGCGGTATATCTACTACGCGATCCACTTTGGCGCTCTGCACGGTCCACTTCGAGCTCCGTTGTATCCTTTACTTCACACTTCTCTCCCCAAAATGCAGAGTCTTCACCAAAATTTAGGCCAAGTTGGGTTGTGCCCAACATGCAATAGGATAGGAAATCTATGAGAAGTTCCCAATGAACCTACCATAGTAACTTGCTAACCCCATTAATGATCTGACCTCATCCATATTTATAGGATTTTCCTATTCCATGATAGCTCTGATCTTTTACGAACCCACTGTTATGCCTTCTTTGGAAACAACATGTCCCAAGTAATGCACCTTTGTCTGAAAGAAGATGCACTTACTAAGATTGTCATACAATTTATGCTCTCTTGGCAATTTCAATATTGTTGCTAAGTGTTCAATATTCTCTTCCTCATTCTTAAAATATATCAATATATCATCAATGAATATAATCACAAACGTGTCTAGATAAGGACGCAACACACTATTCGTTAAACATGTAAAACTAGTTTGAGAATTAGTCAATGGTGGCCTGGGTGCAGGCGATATGGACAAATGGCTAAAACCTGAAATAATTTCTTCTAACTCTAGCTGAATTTCTCCTTTTGTTTCAACAAGTGTATCAGTCATCTATTATTAGCTTGACTTCTTCATGATTTTTTGCCTCTAATCACCTCAACCCTTGTTATTGGGCACAAATCATATCATAGGCCTGTTTCCCTCCTTCCGGACTATAATTCCATAGGAATTGTAATAATATACTAGCATTGCTTTAAAATGAAGAAACTACATTTTAAACACAAAACACACAATCGGCGGGCTTCTGTTCTAAAGGAACATAGCAACACTATCGCGCTTTAACACCATTATAGTGTTAATTCTCAGGAATTACACTATCGGTGCAAGATTCCCAAAGAAATGCATTACACCCAAATAACACTATCGGCAGTTACTATCAGCCTTCCAACGTTCCTTTCTCCGACGCGATAACACATAGTGTTATCGGAGATCGCAGTCGCGACTCCAATGCTCCCAATGCAAGGCTCTTTCCGCTCCGACCTGGCGATGCGATAACAATCGCGGACCCGATAACCTTTCCACTCTTCTCTATAATGTTTCAGGTCTAGTTGTTGGAGTTTCAGACTTCAGCGATTCCAAAGGTCCTTCCCACTCCACTTTTGGTTCTACGATGCGATAATGGTTTGGACCCGATACGGGCATGAACCAGATTCAATAATATTTCAAGTCAAAAACTTTGTTCAGGTTAAGTATTTTTCATGGATTTCCTGTGTAAACAGAGTTTCCGCTTGCGGAACTCAACAACGCTTACAAGGAAAACAGGCATGCCGATATAAAGGGAAAACCATATCAAATATAAATATAGATATTTGATCCTATAGCTTTGGAATCTCCTTAGGTGGGTACCGTACATATTTATACATAATTGGAAAATGTTATATTGTGAAATATTATAGTAATAGTTATGTAAGAGGGTTGAAAAATATTATAGTAATATTTAAATTTTGAATTTTATTTTTTTAATTGAAAATCTAAATAATTAAGACAATTATATAAATTTAAATTAATACATTAGAAATAAAAAGTATTTATCTTATATTACATTTTATAATTTGTTAAAATTTTAAAAATATCATAAAAATTAATTTAAATAATAATTTATATTTAAATTATTATTATTAGTAATTATAAAAAGTATAATATATGAGTTATACATATATACATTTACAAAATATGTAACAAATTTTTTATTATGAAGATTTATTCTCATTTTAGACTTTCTTATAATCATTCCATGGATTAGGATACACTTTACATGATTATCACGGTAATCTATGTAGGCCTAACTCAATAGGGTTTACATAAACAGACAATTTAACTTGCCTATTTCTAAGTCACATCTTCGACCAAAAACTTTTTGGGTGTCAAATACAACCAAACATGTACCCCCTAGTTTAGAACATCATTTCATCTCAAGTACAACAAGTATTCAAAACGTTTTACAACAATACTAAGGTTAACACTCTCCTTTATAACAGTCATATGCTCAAAGTATAAGCCCATTTACATCTCATCACTATGCAACACATTTTCTTTACCTCTTCATGAGTCGTCCTTCTCTGGAATTACAAACATTGTATCATACACATTCACTAAATTCTATTGTGCTTCGTGTTTCCTTTGTGAGAGGAATATACTGAGCATCTTGATTTAATCTTCTTGAAGCTTTTATTTTTCACCAAATAATTAAGTAGTCAATTCTAAGAACTGTGAGCTCACATATTGAGTCGACTAGGCTCAATATGTTTCCTTTACACATATAAAAAATATTTAAGAACTCACTTTTCACTTTACTCAGCATGTACAAACTTGATATCTTCAAGTGCAACTTTGCTAACTTTGTTTAGTCTTCATCTTGGATATCCATAGTTTGCTTATCGTTTGTTAGAGTAGCCAATTCTAACAAAATAACTGTACCAATATTGAGTTACCTATGCTAAAAAGGGATAAATATATTCATCCAATATTCCAAAAAATAAAAATAAATTATCACATTACCAAAACATCAAATTTCACCATATTTGACTCAATCTAACAAATGAAATTTGTTTTCCTCTTTATCATCGATCTCAATAAAAAATTTCTACAAATCCTCATTGTAATCACTAACTTCAACATTGTGATATATATTCTTCCATGTTGTAGAAAAGTAGGATCTAGATTTTCAATACGGTTTGTTGCAAGGAAAACCTTCACATATCCTCTTGCATCAAATCCAGCTAGTTGATTTCATTCTCCTACCCAAAATCCATGGTGATGTAGGTTGGGTTCTCCTCCATGTAAAACACTAATTGGGTATCACATGAGTAACCACACATATTTTCTTCAATAAGGGAAAACAACAACATCAAATGCAATAGCTATCCCTATTAATTTGTACAATAAACGCTTTATAAGTAGTTGCAAATTATAGAAGTAATTCTTCATATATTGAGATCTATATATGAAATGACACCTACATTATTGACACATCACCCTCACTATGTAGAAATATAATCAAGGCCAGCAAAAAACAAAAACAAGGCATTAACACTAGCTTGAAAATATTTCAAAAATTACCCTCACTTTCTTCAAACCACATTTTCTGTTGGCTTGAAGAAACTTTATAGATTCTAAATTGGGCTTCTTCATGTGTGTCCTCTTTCACCCATCACCTTGAAAACATTTAATTGCAGACACTTTTTCTCTTTCGCCATCATGATCAATATGCTACTTAGCAACCACATAGGTTACAAAAGAATGTTAGCTTGAGAGATTTCATGTCCATAGTTCCAACCATTAGAAAATCAGTTCCATGCCTTGATAGAAAACATGATTTTTTCCTCTATAATTTCTTAGTACAAAGACTGCAATCTCATGGATCATTTTCTTTGAAATCCCTTATAACCTCTATAATGATCTCATAGCTCATCCTCTGCTACTTGGGTGGCATAAATTTTGATATTCGTTTTTTCTTAGAGAAGCCCTTTCTATACATCAATGATTGAAGTTTAATGAGTATCCTGAATTTCCTTCTTGAATGTAAATCCAAGAACTGCAATTTTCTTTCCTAATAATATGTTGAACATTGAAGGAACTACATGGTTTACAAACCTTGACTTCGGTTAATAGTCATTGATTTTAATGAATCCTTTCTATTAGTGTTATGAACCTTGCTCCATAAATACGATAAGAAACTAATAATTACAATCCTCTTCGAGGGGGAAACCTCACTTTACAATGAATACATTATTATTATTATTATCCATTTTTAAGGTCACAACCAAGCCAGACACCAAATTGGTGTGTGAGACCCCCTTGTTCGGGGGACAAGGGATCCACCTTTGTGCAACAATTTGGCTATTAAGTCTACAAAGACATACATACTCTACCCCCCTCTGGTTTTGAACCTGTGACCTCTTAGGAGGAAACACATGCTCTTAACCATTAGGCCCACTCAAGTTGTATCGTACAAGACAATATTTGATGCTTCTAAGACTAGGCCTCGGTAGAATATATATATAGGAGACAAATGGTACAATTATAATAAAATTGGAACCTGACAAGTTCTAACCTATATAACAATATAACAATAGAAATATAATCACTCAATATATTGGGCTTAATAAGGAGTTTTAGTGTTAACATAAGGCTTATATATGACTTAACATGCCCCTCCCCTTCAAAGAAGTGATTTCTTCAACACTGGACTATCTGTGAGTGTTTTTGCATGAACAAATCATCTTCCCATGTTGCTTCTTACATTGATAGGCTCTTCCATTTGATGAGGTACTCAACAATCATTCGATTTCTCAACTATTTAGTCCTTGTTTCAATTTTTTTTAGAGTATTAGTATTATTTTCCCTTCTTTATTGATTTATAGTAAAATATTTTAAACTAATATTTTTTCACTAATTACCTTATTTAAAAAACATTAAATACTAGATATACACTTGAAGATAAATCAAACTAAATGTACCTTATTTTACCTATAAATAAAATGTGTTTTTTTAAGAAAAAAATACTCATTTCAAAAATATAATATTATCTTTATTTTATAATTCAAATATATTTTTAATACTAACTTGAACGTTACCCCTCACATATATTTAACTTGAAATATATTTATTATAAATAAAATAAAATTCATAACCTTTACAATATTTTTTTAATAATATGTATTTATGTAAATCAGTTTCCGGATTCATTTCATATTTGGTAGTTGTAGTAATCGACGTTTCGAATCAGTAATGATGGTTTATCATCAGAATGAGAAAGATCTATGAAAGACTGATCCACCACTTAGTTCAATAAATAAATGTCAGAGAAGAAGAGTCAACAGTAACCTTAGAGAGTTGTAAAGTTGACTAATAATTTAATTACAAAGTTAAAGTTTACTCATTAAATTAAAATTTATTAAAAATTTTAATTTAAAGTTCTATTATTAAATTAAATCATTAAAATAATTTAATTATAATTTTTTAAGATAATTAAATATAAATAAATTATTGATTAAATTTTTTTAGGGATTAAAGTTTACATTATATAATTTAATATATTAAATTGAATTTTTTTAAATTAAAGTTTGATTATTGAAATAAATTATTAAAATTAATTTAAAATTTATTTTATTTTTTATAACTAAAATTAAATTCATTAATATAATATTATAGTTAATTTTAATTATAATTATTTAATTATTGAATAAAATCATTAAAATAATTATAATTTCATTATCAAAATTAAAAATAAAAAATAAAGTTTTACATTATAGAAATTAATCAATTAAATTAATTTTTTATTAAATTAAAGTTTGATTATTAAAGTTCATTCAAATTAATTATAAATTTAGTTATTGAATTAAAAATATTTATGATGGTTGGAGAGAGTTTTATAGAGGGTTAGAGTGGATGATAAAGTGGGAATCTAATTCTCACTTATGGTCCATCCGTCATCTATATGTCCTCAACACCTTGGCTACCAGGGCTTTGAGAATCTCTGACAAGGAACACTTAGAAAAAGAAAAAGAATATCTTATAAAAGTTTTCCTAAAAAATGGGTACAACAAACGTCAAGCCATTAAAGCCATAAACAAAGTAAACACTAGACATAAGTACAATAAAATTTTTGATAATATTGTAGGTAAAGTTAACATCCCTTACATTCTAGGGACCATTGATAAAATCTCCCGCATCCTAAAAAAGAATAAGATTTTAATCACCTTCAAACCTTTAAACACTATCCGAAGTTGCCTCAATCCGATAAAAGATCCAATTGATCCTAAGTGTCATAAGGGCGTCTATTTAATTCCTTGTTCGTGTGGCAAACCCTATGTAGGGGAAACTGGCAAATCCTTTAACACCGGAATCGAGGAACACTCTGCTGATATTAAACATAATCGATCCAAAACTTCAGTTTTAGCAGAACATTCTGATAGAACCAAACATCAAATTTGTATTGAAAACACCAACATCTTAGCTAGAAGTGACCACTACTTCCTAAGGAAATTTAGAGAAGCCATAGAAATCAACAAGTACCCTAATATCCTCAATAGAGACGACGGACGAACCATAAGTGAGAATTGGATTCCCACTTTATCATCCACTCTAACCCCTCTGTAAAACTCTCTCCAACTACCATAAAAAACTTAATTCAATAATTAAATTTATAATTAATTTTAATTTAATAATTATATTTATAATTAATTTTAATGAAATTTAACCCATCAAACTTAATTATATAAAAAAAATTAAATTAAATGATTTAATTGTTAAAACTTTAAAATCCCCTTAAAAAAATCAATTTGATAATGAAAATATATAATTTTAATGAATTTTAATTTAATAATTATATTTCAATTAAATTAAATGAATTTTAATTCAATAATAAAAATTAATTATAACTAAATTAACTTAGTTTTAAATAAATTTAAATTTAATAATCAAAGTTAATTAATAAAAAAATTCAATTTAAATAATTAAATTAGTAATGTTAAACTTTAAAATCCCGCTTCAAAAATTAAATTTACAATTTAATTAATTAAAAATAAATAATAAATTAAATTTATAATTTAAATTTTTAATGAATTTAATTTAATAATAAAAATATTAATTTAAATAACTGTATTTAATAAAAATTTAAAGAAATTTTAATTTAATAATGAAAACTTTAAATTAAAATTTTTAATTTAATAAGTAAATTTATAATTAATTTTAATTTAATGAGTAAACTTTAATTTAGTAATTAAATTATTTGTCAACTTTACAACTTTCTAAGGATATTGTCGACTCTTCATCTTAGACATCTATTTATTAAATTAAGTGGTAGACCGATCTTTCATAGATTTTTCTCATTTTGATGATGAACCACTACTGTTGTTGATGATGAACCACTACTGTTGTTGGTTCGAAAGGTCGATTATTACAACTACCAAACGTGACATGAATCGTGAAACTAATTTACACAAAAATAATATTTCAAAACTTAAAATCCAAAATATATATTTATTAAATAATTATAACGGTCTTTTAACACTTCCCAACATCAAACCTTTAAACCTTTAAACATGTGTAGAATTAACACATTATAAGACTTTGTGTGAAGGGGCCTTGGTACCCATATATTCACACATTTAATTTCCAAAAACAATTTACTTTGAAAATAAATTTTAATGTATTAAGATGACGTTATATTATTATATGTTCATAACGCTTATTCTTTGAATATTGTAAATAGATTTGCACACCAAATCATTATATTATGACATTTTATTGTGAGTATTAACCAGATTATTTTGCCCACTCTATTTATTTATGGTGATAACGCTTCAACTCTATGTAAAACCTAACTTACCAAACCTAATATAATGATTTGGTGTAAACTCTAAAGCGCTTACTAGCTGGGGCTTGCAACCAATGCAATATCCAATGCCCTATAAACTTTATTCTACTGCATTTTCAATATTTGATCCAGCAGAAGTGGAATAAACATTAAAATTGTAGCGGGATGTTGTTGTTGGTGATTGGGATGTCTCACTCACAGTCTTTACCACCGCTCCTCCTCGCTTCAACGACACAAACTGCTGTCCTCCGCTGAAACTCATACTAAATGTCTGTATTCCTGCTGAACGTCTAGAAGCACGGCCACAGTTCAACACCACGATCTTATGCAAAAAACCTATCTTCTGAAATGGTTCTGTGATTTCCTGCAGACATCCCACAATTCTTGTAGGATCGTTGATTTCTTGTAGACATCCTACAATTCCTGTAGGATTCCTTTTTAACGGATGCATTTTTCTTTCTTTTGAAACCCTTTTCTTTTTCTTTACCCTTAAATGGATTTTTACTACCCTCTTTTGGAGTATTTTTTCCTCTTGCCTCAAGATGAGTGGCTTGCACACACACCTCATCTAAATTATTGGGATTAAACATAAGGATAGTATGCCTAAGGTAACTATGTAATCCCCCTATGTACTTCAACAACGTGTCTTGTGATTGAAAATCCACCTAACATTAGAGACCTTTTTCTGAATTCTTGGGTGTAATCTTGCGCATTTTGACCTTTAAGTTGTCTAAAGGTCTGCCAATTCATGATGCCTTTCTACATATATGCTAGAGGGTAGAATTATCTTTTAATTGAAGCAATGAAATCAGACCAAAAGATTGAGATCTTACCATGTTTTTTATCTCTTTTTGTGCCTTTGATTCCCACCATACTAGTGTTGCACCCTCCAGCCTCAAGGAAGCTAATTGAATCTTTATGTCATCCTCTTGAAGGTTTTGAATCCTGTAATAGACCTCCAACTAGTGAACCCAATTGTCAAGCTTCTCTACATCCACTTTACCATTATACGTGGGCAGTTCAAATTAAACATCAAGTTTTAATAAATGTGATTTACCAGTTGCTTTTGAAGTATGTTGATGAGTATGAGTAAGGGTTGTATTAGTGGAAGAGGTTGAATATGCCTATGAAGATGAAGATTAAGAAGATGGTGGAGAGGTTGGAGGTTTACCTCCATTTCCATTACCTCCTCCTAAAGAACCTTCTCCTTTGGGAAGTTTGTAGCTTTCACCTTACAGTCTGGTATTCCTCTCTTCATAGAGGACCTTCACCATATCTGTCATATCAAAGAAAGTCTTCCTAAAGGCCTTCTCATCCTCTATCATGTTTGTAGGCTC
Source organism: Pinus taeda (assembly GCA_000404065.3). Taxonomy (NCBI): domain Eukaryota; kingdom Viridiplantae; phylum Streptophyta; class Pinopsida; order Pinales; family Pinaceae; genus Pinus; species Pinus taeda. Next base: position 88,839 of record APFE031345994.1, on the reverse strand, counting down.
ACCTTCATGAGACATGCTCATTGAAGTCTCAAATGCAACTTGAGGAAGAATTGGTGGTGGAGATTGTGGCAACCTTGCACTCCTTCTCCTTGACCCAACTCCAGGGCTTTCAACTAGCTTCCCTTCTCCTCTCTTGAGCTTCAACCTTGAAAGCATAATATTCACTTGCAAACAGTTAAATCCTTCTTGCACAAAGAAAACCAAGAGCTCTGATACCAAACTTGATCTGATTGGGAAAATTAGTTTTGTTGTGCTAAATTCCTTTTTAGAATATGTTAAATGTGCTTAAGGATTCATGAGATTATTTGCAAGTTTTAAAACATGAGTTTTGAGTGTTTTTATGTAAATTTTATGTGCAAATTAACATAAACAAGTGACTGAACAACAACATATAACAGATATAAAGATCACCATAAACAGTATCACAATAGAACATGATTAAGGATTTCACCCCTCCTGGGCTATGTCTCCTTGGTCTAGCTTCCAATGGCTTATCCCTCTCTATTATGCTAAAAAATGTGAATACATTAGTTTACAATGCTCAGAAAGCTCTGAAACATGTTCCAAGGGCTCCAAAATTTCCAAAAAGGCCTGTGTAGCCTCTTTTTGCTCCTGATTTGGTCAAAAACTGAAGAAGTTGTGGCCTTTCCAAGCTGTCTGCTAGTCGCATCACAAATTCCCTAAAATTCGGCACCATCCTACAAGTTTTCCCCAAAACGCACTAATAGAGTGACAATTTCGCTGAAAATCGGTGTTATTGTCGGATGCTTTAAATATCCTCCAACACCTTAATTCCAAAAAGTTCGGGCCATATGGAGGCCATGTGCCGAGGGCTAAGGCCAACGACACACCCCTGCTCCTCTCCTCTGGTGGTCTCATCAAGTGTAGCATATCCAAGGGCCAACCCCCATGTGCTGGCCCCTCCCTTGTAACGGCACACATGTTATAAATAAATAGAACTTGCAAACTTAATATGTTAAGTTCTATTGCAATGGCACGTTGGTGTATGGATATGCTTGTTTGTTGATGGTTGTGGGTTCGATTCCTACTACTGTGCAGATGTGGTTTTTTTTATGTTTTCTTATACTTAACACTCATAAGTTACTTTGCATTCATACATTACTTTGCCACATTACATTCATCACTTAAAACATATCATATACATCCATAAGACAACACTGTATTGAAACAATATGCAATTGTAATAAATTACTATGCTACAACAGATAATAAGCAAATAAACACATAAAGACAGATTTTACCATGTTTCATCCCAATGTGGGACTACGTCCATAAGAATTGTTGCTTATAAAATAGAATTTGTACAACAAATAATTCTTGGTCTGTGCACTCAGCTGCAGGCAGTCCTCACACTTAACTGGGGACCCAGGCCTCTACGCACTCAACTGCAGAGCCTCGCTTTCTTGCCCAAACCACACTCACAAAGATACAACCATTCAATACATGATGTGATTCTTCAAGATTACCTCCTTCTTTATTATTCATCCCTGTATATACTATTACATCGAACGATATATCATCACAATACCATCATCCATATACTATGGACTCCCCTAATACAAGCTATTATGGTCAAAAACCATTCATCATTTACAACATTACATTCTTTTAACAAAATGGAGGGGCTTCGACCCGCCTCGAAGCCCATATTATCATGCGGTATATCTACTACGTGGTCCACTTTGGCGCTTTGCGCGGTCCACTTCGAGCTCCGCTGCATCCTTTACTTCACACTTCTCTCCCCAAAATGCGGAGTCTTCACCAAAATCTAGGCCAAGTTGGTTTGCGCCCAACATGTAATAGGATAGTAAATCTATGAGAAGTTCTGATGAACCTTCCATAGTAACTTGCTAACCCCATTAATGATCTGATCTCATCCACATTTATAGGATTTTCCTATTCCATGATACCTCTGATCTTTTTTGAACCCACTATTATGCCTTCTTTGGAAACAGCATGTCCCAAGTAATGTACCTTTATTTGAAAGAAGATGCACTTACTAAGCTTGGCATACAATCTATGCTCTCTTAGCAATTTCAATATTGTTGCTAAGTGTTCGGCATTATCTTCCTCTTTCTTAAAATATATCAATATATCATCAATGAATATAATCACAAAAGTGTCTAGATAAGGATGCAACACATTATTCGTTAAACATGTAAAACTAGTTGGAGAATTAGTCAAACCAAAAGGAACCACAACAAACTCATAATGCCCATACCTGGTCTAGAAAGAAGTCCTGTAGATGTCCTTGTCTTTGATGTGTACTTGATGGTATCCTGATCTCAAATCAATATTCAAGAATATTGTTGCTCCCATCAACTAGTCAGAAAAATCATCAATCCTTGGCAACAAATACTTGTTCTTGATCGTCACCTTATTCAGTTGCTTGTAATCAATACACAACCTAAGAGTACCATCCTTCTTCTTCACAAACAACACTGGTGCACCCCAAGGTGATACACTTAGCCTAATGTATCCCTTGTCAAGCATTTCCTTCAACTAGAACTTTAGTTTCGCTAGATTTGGAGTGCTCATCTTGTAAGGCACCTTTGATGTTGGTGCTGCTCCTAGTACAAACTCAATAGAAAAGTCCACTTCCGTGTGAGGTGACAACCCTAAAATATCTGGTTGGAATACATCTTGAAACTGTTGTAAAACCAAATACCTCTTCAAGACTTCTTCATCTTCAACTTCATTACCTTTATAACTGGAAACATGCATTGCGAACAATACACAACCCTTCCTAGAACTATGCATTGCTTGCATAACTGTAAACATCCTCACTGATGTAGGGTTCTTCTTACCCTGTAAAATTATCTTCTCTCCATCATCATCCAAACACTCAATAGTCTTTTGATAACAGTACACCTTATTCATGTGAAAGTACAACCAATCCATACATAGAAACATATGTTATGATCCCAATAGAAGCACATTCAAATGTGTTGATGTAGGCATGTCGTTCAACTCAAATGCAAAAGCTCTTACCCAATGATGAACTCTTTTCTTAGTACCTGTAGCCAACTGCACCAACCAAGTCTCTCCATGCACTTCTTTTCTCAAAACACACTTATCCACCAGGTCAAGGTTAACATAACTATAGTTAGATCCAAAGTCAATAAAAATAGAAATAACTTGATCACAAAGCTTACCTTCCATCTCAATAACATATTCTTGTTGATCCTCCTTGTTATCAAATGTTGGATAGATCTAAGGAATTCTTTATCCAACATCCCCAACTATCTGTGCCTCCTTAGCACTGTAGATCTGAGGCCTACCACCCTGATACAATGGACAATCCTTCTTGCAATGATCCTTGCCACATATCCAACACTTCAATTGTCCACTACCTTTGTTCTGCTGCTCTCTAGGCCGACCCATGTCCCTTCTCAACTGCATTAAACTTCTTGTAAGGACCAACATATTCCTTCTAATCTTCATTTTAAGGTCTTCCCCACTTAGATGGCCACTTTCCTTTTGTCTTATCATCCCCTTTCCAACCATTCTTGGACTCAATGTTACGCTTCGATTACTCATAACAGTGCTTCAACTTTGCAATCACTTCTTCCAGTGATTGAGGCTCATCATACTCAATCTGATCCTTAAATTCTAATGGAAATTCATTGATAAATCTCTGTTTTTTCTTTCTCATCCTTAAGATAAGGAACATATCTTAACAACTTTTGGAACAAAGTCATGTACTCTTCATCTATCATGGATCCCATCTTCAGCTCATAGAACTCCTTTACCTTTCCATCATAGTAACTCTCTAAAAAGTATTTCTTGCTAAAGAATCTCTTGAATTCATGCCAACTCAACTCCTCTGTCATGATGTCTCTTGCACACTTCACATATTCCCACCAGATGTCTACTAAATTCCCTTTGAAGCTGAAAATAGCTATTTTGGCCTTCATTTTCTGTGTATAATCATGTATCTCAAATAACTTCTTCATCCCAAGCAATCATGCCTCTGTATCTTTTGGTTTCTTCATATCTCCATCAAATATAGGTGGCTTAGATTTCTTGAACTCATCTAGAAAATATCCCCTCCCACTCCTCCTGTAAGGATGATCATGACGATGACCATGATACCTGTCTGAACCAGAACGAGAATAGAAATCATAACCACTGCCTCTCCTATCTAGTGTATCCAATAAATTTCCATCTATGACTGCGTCATCCTTGTCCGATTTGTGCCCGCCATTAGACCTGCTACCATATTCCCCATTAGTCATGTCCTCTTGTCCATAACTGATTTGAGGTTGTCCCTGTTGCTGCAAGTATGACACACTCTAAAGGATAATTGCATTGACATTTACTTGTTTCTTTTATGCCCTAGAAAGTATTTCATATGACTGAATGATCTTGTCACTAATTACTTTGTAACTTATGATTTCTGCCTTAAGACTTCTCAAGGTGTATGTTATGCCAGGAGAGTACTTATCTCTTAGATACTCATATGATCTATAAGGAGAGTCTCATGAACTATAATCCATCATTTTGCTATTCATCTCTGATATTCTTCTTCCTGCAAGCATACCATGTCAGATAAAACAAATGTAAACATAATCAACAATACCTTAGTGAATTTTGGGGGAGGTTATCTTGTCTACAAAATCAATCTAGATTAGCACAATACCTATATATACATAATCATATCAATATATTGACATCATGCTTGTTCAAACAAACTGCACACAATGACATCATGCATGACAACCATAACCATGACAATGCATGCATAAAAACCACATAGATGTTGACATGCATGTATGACAAACACATTCTGCCCATTTAGTTCGAGTATTGAACCATGCTTTGATACCAATCTACTATCAGATATCATCCAAAGATAATGAAACCCACTTTGTTACCAAATTGTAAACACCCCTCCGACATTTACACACTTTAACTGGTCTATTAGGGTAAACATGATATGAGTGCTACTATGACATGACTCAACCTCCTAAGTATGATTAAGGAAGTGGAACCATCAAACTATGACTTTAATGACCTTCCTCAAGAGCTACAAGACACTTAGGAGCTAGACAACCACTCCTAGTGCCTAAACCCTGATCTGAATTGTTCTTTTAATGACCTGGGCTCCCAACTACATGCATGCCAAGGCCTCCATGTGGTTGTGGGCCTCCAACCACATGAATAAGTCTACCAGGTAGGGTTGTGACCTTAAATCTTCAGTTCAGAGGGTTCAGTCCAAGATTCTGAGCCTAAATTCTAGATCAGCCAACAGACCACTGCCCAAAACTCAGTGAGATATTCCAGAATGATCATTAACATAAAAAAAAGCCATCATACAAGATTGATGAAAGACTTAACCTATCAAAGCCTAACCATGACAGTTATTTCATCAATCATATCATGAACATGTAATCTACAGGTCATGAATGCATATCTGAACATAGGGGTTTGAAACTTATCTGAGAATCATTAAGAAGGTCTAATGCCATATCATAATAGAAACAATAACATTTTTTATCTCAAGCATTCAATAACCATTCATCAACTAATCAAAACATATCAAGAGCCATAGCTAGAACCTATTATGGAACCATGTTAATAACCAACACATTACCAAAATAATAACTATCATAGAATGACAATCAAAGTCACATAATAACAAGCACAATAACTCATGAAATACCATAGAAAAAGAGCTCATATTAACATATGCAAAAGCCAATCAAGTTAGGGACTTCCACATACCACCCAACCATAGATTGAGCTTAACTAAATCTTTCTTTCATTCAATCACCCCTATACCATATTCCAAGCATGAATGTTGGACTTAAGACAAAAAAAACCAAGGCTTTTTGGAGATTAAACCACCTCCACCCTCATGCTCTCACAATCTCGTCAAAATTGGTCAAAAGATCACATAATCAAAATGATGCATAAATATCTAGGGCTTCCCTGAGATTAAATCACCTCCACCATCATGCTTTACCATTATCTTGCCAAAATAGGTCAATGGATTACTAGGCCCAAAACAAGCTTGTAGGCCTCATAATTTCTTCACAAATACCTTGAGGAATTTGCATGTCTCCACCCTCAAGATTTACTACAATCCCGCCAAAACCGATCAAGGGATTTCTAGGCCCTATGAGAATTTTACTAAGACCACCTCACCTGGTTTCAAAACCATCCAACAATCCAAAGCTCAACCAAATAAAAGAACCCAATCACACCATGGCTATCTGGAAATGCAAAGGTAAGGGTTAAAACCATTGTCATACCTGGAAAAACCCATGCCAATGACAACAAGAGAACCAAATACATACATGAATGTACCATGCATTCACTAACCAACTAGGAAATCACATATGCAACTTGTTATCTGCAAGTCTTCTCGCTGAAACTGTTTGATCCAAATTTTCCTTGTTTGTCCCTTGCTTTCCTTACTTGTCATCTTCCTTCCTTTGCTATCCTTTCTCTAATGCTAAAGTGCTCCAAGAATGCTCTATGTGTGCAAGAGTATGAGAGAAAAGAGAGAGAGCTCCAAAATTGAACTAGCAAAAGGCTGTGAACTAACCTTTCATCTCTCTTTTTTCCTATTTTCATTTATTTTCATAAATAAATGTCAATTAATATCTCTTACATTTTCCAATGCCTTTGTCAATTTCCTTAGCCATAATAAACCGAAACAAACACCCACTAGGATGTTTTGCCCAACATTCAGGTTGGAATATGTGTCTCATGACCTTGGTCTTATTTTTTCTTTATTACATGAATTTTTAACCTTAAGTTCTTAAAACATTCTATTTATTATTATTAATAATATTTTTAAATATCATATCTTAATTTTTATATTAAAAGTTAAATGAATTATTTTTATTAGAAAGTAATTAAATTTTAATATGGTCAACACACACATTAATTATAATTTTCCCTAATACATGGATATTTAAATAATTTATCTATATCCTGCTAAAATATGTATCATTTTGACACTGAAAAGTAATAATATAAGGTTGGGGTTTTTGTTTTGTTTTGTTAAGTTGATATCAACAACAAATTAACCATAGTAAGAGTGAGATTATTGATGTTTTTTATAATACCCTTAAATAAAATTAGCCAAATATAACTAGGCTATCCTACCTAGGCTTAGCCTAGTTACAAAAAAAAGTCAAATATAATATAGATTTTCTATTAATAAAAGTTCCAAGGGTTAGCTCAAGTGGTGTAGAGAGAGACATGAAGTTTTTTTAGATTGTTAATCACAGCTTAGACTCTTTTCGATTTCTTTAAAGTGATGTCTCATAATCAAAACAAAGTAACAATTTACCAAATTTACCATCAATAAAATGTGAGAAAGTACTTTAAAAAAAACTAAAATAATACATTTATTAATAATAAAATTAAAAAATTAAATTAAATTACCCCACATAATTTTTTAAAATTATCAAACCATTAAAAAATTATTTAAAAAAAGCAACGCAAACTATAACTCAAAACATATTTCTCCTTTATTAAAGAACATCAAAGAATATCAAAAGAGCAGGTTGCTTTTCATTGAAAAATAATTTATAAGACAAAACACATTGCTTCTTTTGCAAAGAGAATTTCAGAGAATTTCAGATCTTGAAGTGGCACAATGCTTCTTTTGCAAGAAGAATATTAAATTTTAAAGAATTAACTCTTAAGATTTTGCACAAGGAGAATCGTAAATTTTGAAAAATTAATGGTTCACACAAAGTAAATCTATAGATTTTGCAAAATAAATCTAAAGTTTTGCAGAAAGCAATAAAGAATTGCACTTACAAGAGGATCTCAAATCTTAACGAATCACATTGCTTCTTTTGCGAATAGCACATGTTGATATTGCCAAAGACGGCGACAAGGAAGGGCAACGTTGACCAATATTTGTGATCGTACACGCCTACTTTCTAGAATTGCTTAGAAATGTAGTTGGTTAAGATGATAAAGTTTTTATTAATTTTATAACTAAATGTAGTAAAAGATGATAGTATGAGATATAATACATAAGCAGATATAGATATAGTAAAAGATGATAGTATGAGATATAATACGGAAGCAGATAGTTTTCTTCAAGTTTTTAGGAGTAGTTTTTTGTGTGATTTTTTTGGAGTGTGTTAGAATTAGGTTGAAAATTTGTGGTGATATTTTGATTTTTGCTATTTAAATTAATTTTTTGATTTTATATAGATTCAGTACGTGACAAATTTTAGAACATTTTTGTTATGTAAAGATTACTCATCAAACTTATTAATTCAAAAAAATAAAAAAATAAAAATCTAACTAAAAATTTCAAAAAAATTACATTAAAAACAACTAATTAGAATAATAAAAAAGTTTTTCCTCACTTTTGCTCACAGCATGTTGTAAGTAAATAGAGTAAAATATAAAAACTTTATATAATGATAAATTTGTTGAAACATTGGTCGATGATAAAAGACTTTAGATTTTTGAAAGTATACTACCTATCAAAAGTCAGGGTGGATTTGGAATATTCCAGAATTGGACAGATGCAATGGAGTTCAATTGTTGACTTCGCCATCTCTGCAATGGGCATAAGTGCGGCGTAAAAGTCCACTTGTTCGATGGGGGCGGGGTGTAATAATCAACTTCTCCATCTTTATGATTCGGTGGTCTTTCCTTTACTCTTGCAATAACCACATCTTTACATTTCTTCACTATGAACCTCTCCTTTATCTCTGCGATTTCTGCCAACCATTTCAATACAGTAACAATTTTACGAAAATTCTACGCGCCTTAAATGTGTGGGTTGTCGTCTACCGAATCTCTAAACTCAACCTCATGTTATCTGTTCGGTTCTCCGTGTCGTCTTTGACCCGCAGCCGCCCTCACCTCGGGTCTTTCTCTTTGAATTAAATTGCCTCCGCAGATTCTATTTTCCGCCTTTAAATTCCCATTTTCCACAACAGGTAATCTCATTCTTTGTCACAGCATTCTGTAACCTGAACGATGAGGTCCAACAATATGCTTCAGCTACTGGTGCTGTTACTTACTCTCGTCTTCTCCTGCGCAAGAGCAGCGGATCAGAGGCTCGTGTTCGCTCATTACATGCTCTACGCGGAAGACACAGTAGAAACACTGAAAAAGGAGATCCAGTTCGCTCAGAGCAAAGGAATCAACGCGTTCGCCCTCAACAGCAATGTCTGGCGCCCAGCGCGCGCAGACGCCATTTACCAAGCTGCCAAGGAGGTCGGCCCCGACTTCAAGCTCTTCTTCTCCGCCGACATCCACAGTGACTCCAATGGCAACCTCAGCCCCGCTAATATTACCGAGATGATGACAAGATACAAAAGCCACCCCAACCAGCTGACATTTCGAGGAAAGCAATTCTTCACTTCCTGGCTAGGAAGCGATGATTCCTGGTGGAAATCCTATACTACCTATTCCACCGCCCTCGCCGGCTGGCAAGGCGTCTTCACACAAGCCGGTGGCAAGGAGAACTATTTCTTCGTGCCCTTTTTCCCCACTGACGGATCCTATTACGGCGTTCTGGGGATGATCGACCAATTCAATGACACCATAGACGGTCTCATGCCATGGGACACCTCCGCCTGGCCTTACTACGACTCGGCCCTCCAGACGCCATCGGGTGACAAGGACAGCAACTATCTGAAGGCCTGTAACGACAGAGGAAAGGTGTACATGGCCACCCCCAGCCCCTGGTTCTCCAAGAACATCCAAGATTCCTGCTGCTCCTCCGATTGCAAGGCCAACAACGTCAACTGTGGGTGCCAAGTGAAGGGAAACTACAAAGGCCCAGGTCTCTGGCTCACAAGATGGCAGCAGATCATAAGCCTCAACCCTCCCCTTGTCGAGATCGTGACGTGGAACGACTGGGTGGAGAGCTCTTACGTGGCACCTCCGCTCAGCCAAAGCGACAACGCCAAGAACGTGGCGAACTTCACCCACCAGGCGTTCCTGGAGGTGGGCGAGCACTATATCCGATGGTACAAAACGGGCAGGGAGCCAACCATCAGCGAGGATTCACTTTACTTGTTCTATTACACACATTCTAAGAACACCACTGCCACCGCGGACAGTTGCAAAGTGACGAACTCTGAGGACCTGAGCGATGACGTGTACGTGACTACCATGCTGACTAAGCCTGCCAGCGTGGTGTTGACCTCTGGCAACGTTTCGCAGACGTTCAGTGCTCCCGCAGGGATAAACACGTTTAATATGAGTTTCAAGGAAGGGCAGCAGTCTGCGTCGTTGAAACGCGGAGGAGCGGTGATAAAGAAAATCGGTGGAAACATCCCAATCACCAACAGCGGCATCTCTCGCTACAATTTTAACGTATATTCCACTTCCGCGTGATGAGATAATTACATATCCAGCGAATAAAGTTTATTTATCGGGGCTACCTGCTTTGGTTGGTTACAAGCCCAGGCGAATAAGCACGTCCTAATAAAGTTAAAGTTCTGAGAGTCCATTGTTGTACACCTGATAATAACAGCCTAACTTTTTGAAGACGTTTACAAATAAAAATAAACATTTAACTTTGCAGGTGGTTGGTTATGCTTTTGGTGTTATAGTGGCAGCTATGAGGTTTGATCATGGGTCTCCCTTAGATTAGGCCTGGCAGTTACTGATTCACCATGTGGTTAAAAAAAATAAAAATAAAGATTTAATAAAATTATGCAATTTAATTTAAATATCAATATTGCATTTTAAATGATACATAATTATGTGTATAGCCATAGCCATCCCATCTAAAGTTGGGTGAATTAATTTGTGGTTTAATGTAAATTTTTATTTATGGTAAAAAATGGAAAATATGAGGATATTGAGACTGTAAATATTATCTATGTTACATATTTACTTTTCCGCATTTAATATAATTATAAAATTCCTATACAAATGATTACATAATAAATAGTATCTTAAATATGTTTATTTTTTTTTTCTCGGTAAAAGCTTTGCTATTTCTATTAACTGGTAAACATGATAAAATTACAAGAGGGGGCCGCTGCAGAAGCCCGCACTTCGAATATTTTACAAAATTTCCCCATTACAGAAGAGTTGGGGAATCTCACCAAAACTAACAACTAGTTTAACAGAACAAACAGCCAAATCATTTGGCGTTACAGAGATACTGAGAGAGAGAGTACTGAAGATAAGCATAAGAGATACTAAGAGAGAGCTAGGAACCCTGGACCAAGACACAAACATACGCCGCGGCAAGTAGGAGCTCAAAACTGGGCAATGCTTCCGAAGCAGCATCCCAAGAACCAAAAAGAGCAAACTCAGGAACCACCTGTTCATTTTTCCTCTTCCCCCTGCATTTCCTCGGCCTGCTGACACGCGTCGTCCTGGCTGAGCACTTCTTTTTCATTCAACACGTTGCCCTCTTGGGTTCTGTCAGTGGTGCCAGCGTCGGGATCCAAAATCAGGTTGATACAGTCACTCAGGGGAGGAATTAGGGAAGGCGAATCGACCTGAATCACTGGTTCAGCTTCCCTCTTGGCGGCCATGGCAATTTTGGCAGAAGAACGCTCACTGCTGTGGGATGAATTGGGGTCAATGCAGGAGATAGGAGACACCTGGTTAATTTCCTCTGTCATTAGGATGGTAATCTAGGCTGAAATCAGAGGGCGGTTCAGATTGCTTTGAAATTTAAAATGGGTGGATTGGAATGCACTGTTTGGAATCAGATGGCGAGTGGGGTTGCTGGCAGGAGGGTCCTCAGGGGAAGAAGTGAGGTTAATGGTAGTGAGCAGTGGAGTGGGCTGAGGGCGAGCGGAGGGTCGTTTACTGCTACCAGGCCTTTCCCCGGAGCGAGAACGTTTCCCAGGTCGCTTCATGGCGCTGACGATTATTGAAACCTTAACCAAACCAGTGCAGAACCCAGAATTGTGCCTCAGAGAAACCGAGGGCCCCAAACTGAAACGAAAAGCAGAACAAAACACAATAGAAACTCGAAACCGAGAGACAGAGCCTGTATAACTAATATGACAGCGAATGGAGCACTTACCCCAGGCCGTCGAAGGAATTCCGGAGCGAAGAACGCAGGACGAGTGAAAGGGCTGCCAATTCGAGCCAGAACCAGCTCGAATTTCCCCTCTGAGGCGGGACTCCCTCTCGGCCTCACCCACAGTTCTCAGAACGAACCGAACAGAATAATCCTCTACCAACTGCATAGTGGAATGATCACCAGGTGTCTGCATGTTAATAACACTCCGCAGGCGGCGTTGGGCTTCGGCCTCCATTAATGGCGCTGTCCTGCGCCGTCCCATGCCCATTAAGACATTCCTCCCGCCTCCGTTCTAAGCCTGGGGCTCCACGCTGCAGAGCAGGTGGCGGCACTATGGGAAATAACTGTGCATGAATGCCATTTAAGGCAGGACGATCACCCGGATCCGGGAGCTCTTCTGCAAGCTCAAGTTTCTCCTTTTGCATCTGATTGTTGAAATCTTTCAATTGGGAATCCAGAAGGATTGTTGCAAGATCTCCAGTCAGAAGAGGTCTACCACAATCCACCCCCACATTGGCAAGAAAATCCGCAATTTTGTTCCCATCTCTTTTGATGTGGGTGAAAGAAATCGCTCTGTTATTATTGATCCACCTCTCCATATGCATTAGTCTTTGAGCCAGTCTCCAACTGTTGCAGATTTTGGAGGAGGAGGAGCCCTGGAGAAGCTTCGTAGCCATATGAATAAGGATTTGGGAATCTCCCTCCACAATGAGTGGGAAAAGGTGCCGTTCTTGTGCAATTAGGAGTCCTTGCCAGAGACCTTCTAATTCAGCCGAATTGTTGGTATCCCAGCCATGATAGCCCAAGAAGATTGTAATACTGTTCCCTGTGTGATCTCTGATTAATCCGTTGAATCCTGAGTGCCCCGGATTACCCTTGGAAGCCCCGTCAAAATTGAATTTGTACATATATTTTGGGGGAGAGGACCACTTCCCTGGAGGTAAACCATTAGAGGGCCTGGTTCCTTTGATTATCTGATCTTGCTTTCTATGAAATTCTCAGTTGTTCCAGATTGATTGTTCCTGAGGGAGAGTGGGGAGATCATCTTGGTACCACGTTTTTAGGGAGATGGTTTCTTCAATGTTGTTTTTTATGGTTAACCATAACTCATCCAGGGATTTGAATTGGTTTTTGAATATTCTGCCATTTCTCTCTTTCCAGATGGTCCAAGTAACGAAGCCAGGGATGAGCTTCCATATGTAATTGAGAATCTTGCTTTGATAAGGGTGAGGGTCCCAACTGCTTATGGTAGCTGTTATGTCTCCATTCGCACCTGTCTCTTTCTGACAACGAAATTGAATTTTTTGCCAGATATTATATGCTAGTGGGCAGTGATACCAGAGGTGTTCAAGGGTTTCTTTCTTAAATATGTTTATTGAAACATAACAATCTACTAATTAAAAAATAAAATAAAAAATCAATTAATTTTTTTTTTAAATAAACCAACATATTAATTATTCAAAGTTAAAATTGATTAATTAAAAATTTATCTTTAATAATAAGGAAATTTGCTAACGGTGAAAGATAAAAAAAACCTTTATTTTTATGAAAGTAATTTATCATCGTTGATGTGATTTAGTTTTCTTTGAATAACAACTCCCATTGGATAAATTACACTTAATAATATTTATTTTTAAAATATTTATTATTATATATCATAAAAATTATTAATTAATAGGCATTTTTTAAAGATTTTTTCTATCTATTCACTTATTTCTTTATTATTAAATATTATTTATTTTAATAAAAAAATTTAGTGATGGTATATTATGATTGAATATTATTGTTAGAATGTGAGTTCTTAGATAATCAGAAAGATAAAAATACAACTTTTATGATATTTAATTTTTATTTCTTATTATCACTGAGTTATATTATCATATGTGGATTCTCTCTAATCCACTGAAGTGGTCGCTTTCCTTTATGATTACATGGATGTATTCGTAGCTCTATATTTTAACCTACATGTATGCCTGAAGGAGTTTGCCTCTAGAGATCTTGATTGCCATTACTCTTAGCTAGATGCCTTGAATGCTCTATGATGTAGTGCAATCTCTTCCTATCTATGCAGCGTAAGATGTAATTCACCTCAACCTCCTGATCTCCTCAGTTTTGTTTGAAAGGCAAAGAAGCTAAAACATAAAATTCACCCAAAACACATGAGTTGTGGCTCTTCTATTGATCGCACAAAAAATTATAATTACGATGAACCTGGTGAAGGGTATTTAACCTTTTCCAACTAGCAACTTGCCTAAAATATCTTGACGTGCAACCACACACTAAAAGTTGTCTATCACTTAACTCAACTTGACTCAACACTCCAACACTCAACCCTCAACACTTAGTTAACTGACTTTGTAATTTTAGCCAACTCCTCATGTGGTAGTAATTAGCTTATTTTAACACTCCCCCTTAATTATGACCACTAAACTAATACATGACTCATGACAACTCAAACATGCCTACTGGTATGTGTCTCAGCTAGGCTTACAACACCCAAGTTTCTTCTATGAAACTCAAACACATCTTTTGCTAATGACTTAGTGAATATGTCAACCAATTGATCACTAGATTTACAAGGCTTCAAGTGAACTTCTCCATTGCTCACAAGTTCTCTAATAAAGTGATATCTAGTATCAATATGCTTGCTCTTTTGATGAAACACACTATTCTTGGATAGTGCAATCGTTGAGGTTTTGTCATAGTATATTGTTGTTGATCCTTGTTGTTTCTACTTAAGTCCATCAAATACTCTTCTTAACTAGACTGTTTGACATGTTGTTCATGTTGTTGCTACATATTCTTCTTCTGCTGACAAAAGTGTCACAATGGGTTGCTTCTTAGATGCCCATGAAATCACACTTGAACCAAGATGGAACACAAAACCAGAAGTGCTCTTCCTATCATCCAAATTGCCTGCAAAATCACTATCTGTGTATCTAATCAAATTCTTATTTTCTTTGCTTGCATACATTATGCCACAATCTCTAGTTCCTTCTATGTATCTCAGAATTATTTTTCTTACACTTCAATGTGTCTCTATTGGAGTCTACATAAATCTGGAGATCAAACTTACTCCATGCATAATATCTGGTCTTGTAGCTGTGAGATACATGAGGTTGTCAACCATTCTTTTAAATAGAGTTGGATTGACATCTGATCCTTCATCATCCTTTCTTAACTTTGTACCTGTTGCAACTCGTGTAGGGACATGTTTGCAATTTTCCATCCTGAATCTTTTCAACAAATCTTTGGCATACTTATTTTGACAAATAAAAATTCCCTTTTCAGATTGCTCAACTTTTATGCCAAGAAAATATTTCATGAGACAAAGAGTTGTCATCTCAAATTCTTTCATCATGACTGCTTTAAATTCATCTAACTCAAAATCACCTATAAAAATCATGTCATCAACATATAAGCAAACAATCAAAATCTATCCATGCTCATTTACCTTTGGGTACAAGGTAGGCTCAATGTCGCTTTTGCAAAATCTATTCTTGATCATGTAACTATCAATGCTGCTATACCAAGCTCTAGGCGCTTGCTTCAATCCATAGAGAGCTTTCTTCAACCTGTAAACTTTATCTTTGTTACCTTCAACTTCATAACCTAGAGGTTGTTGCACATAAATTTCTTCTTCTAGAATACCATTAAAGAAGGCTGATTTCACATCCATCTGATATACTTTCCACTTGTTCTGAGTTGTTGTGGCTAGAACTGCTCTTACAGTATCCAATTTGGCTACCGAGAAAATGTTTCTCCAAAATCTATTCCCGGTTGTTGTGAGAATCCTTTTGCTACAAGTCTTGCTTTAAATCTGTCAATTTCACCTTTCTCATTCAACTTTGTCTTGTACACCCACTTCACACCAATGAGATTTTTGTCCTTTGGTAAATCAATCAAATCCCATGTATCATTCTTTTCAATGGCCTCAATTTCTTCATCCATGGCTTGCACCCAATTTTCATCTTTGATTGCTTCTTCAAATGAAGAAGGTTGGAATGAAAACAATGAATAATTTGAACTAACATCCAAATCATCATAAATATATTTCAGACTTCTCATCTTTCTCTTACTATTGCTTGATTCATCACCCGATTGATTGCTGGGAGAATCTCGATTTGTTGATCTGCTTGAAGATCCATGTTGTTCAGAAAATCTTGCAGTCCTTATTGGTGTGTCTCCGTTTAGTGTCTTCACTTGTGATTCTTGCCGTGCCTTTTGTGCTACATCATCTTCTTCCATTAGTGGCACTTGTGCATCAACTGTTTTGTCTACAGTTCCATTCCATGACTCTTGTTCTTTGCACACAACATCTCTACTAATTACGGTCTTCTTTGTGACAGGGTTATACAATTTGTAAGCTTTTGATTGCTCAATATAACTAGTAAATATGTATTTTTCACTTTTAGCATCTAATTCACCTCTTCGCTCTTTAGGCACATGTGCATAAGCTACACATCCAAATATTCTGAGATGAGATACGCCACAAGACATACTTGACCATGCTTGTTTTGGTACTCTGTTCATCACACTCTTTGTAGGAGATCTGTTGATCACATAAATAACACATGCAACTGCTTCTGCCCAATAAACATTAGACAAGTTTCTACCTTTCAACATGCTTCTTACCATGTTCATAATTGTCCTGTTCTTTCTTTCTACTACACCATTCTACCGAGGTGTGTACCTAGTTGTAAACTATCTTCTGATTCCATGTTGTTTGCAGTAATCATGGAATGCCTTTGAGTCATATTCTCCACCACGATTTGACCTCAATACCGTGATTTTTCGATCACTTTGTTTCTTTGTGAAGGCTTTGAATTCCTTGAACTTTACAAAAGTTTCAGACTTCTGCTTCAAGAAGTAAACCCAAGTCCTTCTACTATAATCATCAATGAAAGTGAGGAAGTAACAACTTCCACCAATCGACAGTGTCCTCATAGGTCCACACAAGTATGTATGCACTAGCTCAAGAGGTTTCTTTACTCGGTATGCATCTTCCTTTGAAAACATTTCACAGTGTTGCTTTCCCAAGATGCAACACTCACAAGTACTAGCAGGTTCTTTGATGGGAGGTAATCTCCTGACCATCTATTTCTGTTGTAACAATCTTAAACCAGAAAATTGCAAGTGTCCAAATCGAAAGTGCCATAACTTATATTCATCAGAACATGCAATTGTAAACGAACTGACCTGATCACTGTAATTCATAATTAGAGGAAAGAGTTTGTTCATCATCATCTTCAATTTCACTATTAGTTGCTTGCTTGGAGGGTTTGTCATATATAACACATTCTTGACCTTGAAAGATAACTTTGTATCCTTTCTGTGTCAATTAACCAACACTTATCAAATTATGTTTGCGACTAGGAACATAATATACCTCTGAGATTGGCTTCATCTCCCCCTACTTGGTCAGAATGTTGATGCTCCTTTGCCATCTACATCCACAATCTTGCCAGTCCCTAACTTTACCTTTATTCTCACAGATTGATCCAATTTTGCAACCAAATTCTTGTTGCCTATCATGTGGTTACAACAACCACTGTTTAATATGCACACACTATCAGAAGGTCCATGCATGGTATGGAAAGCTAGGAACATGGAGTTAGTACTCTCTGTAGTGAGATTAGCTCTCTGGTTTCCTTGGTCAGCTACCTTCTTCTTGCAATCACGAAAATAGTGACCAAATTTATTGCAATAATAACATCTCAGCTTTGATTTGTCAAATCTTTGATTATTGTTGAAGTTTCTGCAGTTACTTCCACTTTCATGTTCATGCTCTTCCTTTCCATCTCTCTGACCACCATATATTTCGCCTTGTCCTCTGTCTCTCGATCTAATTTTGTGTTGACCTCTATCTCTTGAAATAGAAACATGTCTTTTGAAAGCGGTCTCTAAAGTGGAATCCTTATTTCTGTCTATCCTTGCCTCATGCAATAGAAGTGATCCCATCAGCTCATCAATTGTTAATGATGCCAAATCCTTGACTTCTTCTATGGCTGCTACCACAACATCAAATTTGGTAGACAAAGATTTGAGGACATTTTCAACCACTATTTGATCTTTAATTTCTTCACCATAATTTTTTAACTGATTTACAACAGTTATGACTCGATTCATGAAAGAATCAATGTCCTCTGTCTCTTTCATCTACAGACTTTCAAAATCTCTCCTAGTATTCCGCAACTTAACAATATTGACTTTGGCTATACCTTTATAATTTATCGCCAAAGTATCCCATGCTTCCTTTGGTGAAGACGTAATCATAATCTTCTGGAACACTGCTCGGTCCACTCCAATGCTTGTGCATTCTTCTTCTTGTATTTCTTCCATTGTTCCCTCTTTAAATTAGTGAAAGCTGGTTCTGCTACCTCATCCTTAGGTTTTGAAAACCCAAACTGAACATAATCCTAAACATCATCAGCCTACAAAGTGATTTCTATCTTAATGGCCCACATATCATAATTTTTCCCCGAAACTAGAAATTAAAGAAAGTTCTTAAAAAATTCTCCATTTAAAAACCCTAAATTTCTCTTTTTTATAATCTTACAAAGCACCCTCGAATATTATTTGTATTTATATAAAAAATCTATTTTATAAAAAAATTATTTATATAAAACAAAACAACCTTCTATAATAATCCACTTTCAAAAAGTACGTATCACCTTACACACTTCGACAACCGTTGACTACGAACTGTACTCCACGTGGGTTACAAAAGCCCTTTAAGAACGACTTTTAAAGATATCCCTGTTATTGTTCACGGTGGTTATAATATGTCACGGGCTTTCTAATTCTTTAAGGCCTTGGGCACCCCTGAAACATAAAAAGCTGCGCAATTAACCCGATTTTTCAGAGTGGTAGTTAAACGAAATTACTAATAAAGTGAGAAATTTGCAACGCAATTAAAAAAAAAATCACTGGCCCTTTCTTCTTGGCCCTCTTCTCATTGGTTCCAGGACCCATAGATCTTGTGATCTTTCTTTATCTTTAATACCAATTTGTTGAAACACACAGAAGCTAAAACATAAAATTCACTTAAAACACACGAGTTGCGGATTTTTTTATTGATCACACAAAACTTTATAATTACAATGAACTCGATAAAATGCATTTAACGTTTTCCAACTAACGACATACCTAAAATCTCTTGACATGCAACCACCCACTAGAAGTTGTCTATCACTTCTTGACTCAACTTCTTGACTCAACACTCCAACATTCAACCCTCAACACATAGTTAATTGATTCTCTAATTTTAACTACCTCCTCATACAAGAATAATTAACTTATTTTAATAATTTTCCTAACATCCGGTTTACTCTTATCACCACTTCTATTATTTTGTTCCATATCTGATTTGTTTATTGACCCTCAAGTGGATAAATGTTTTGACTGATGATTGAGCAACCCATGAGATATTCTACTCCAAGCAGGTAACACCCAATTCTTCCATGAGACTGGGAAAACAACGTTCTTCCGTCATGTCAACTTGGCTAGTTTGGTCATATTGCCAAATCGAGAAGTTTGTATAAAGCATATTTACACATGAAAAACGATTGCAATTATGAAGCCGTGAATTTATTTCAATTGTTGATTCGCCAAATATTCGATAATCAGATAGACATAGGCATAAACTGTAAAAAAGACCAAAAAAATTCAAAAAAATCACATTCAATCACATAATTTAATCATTCTTTAGAGAATTTATATTATTTAGTGACCAAGGCTTATTTCCAACCGTTTTCATGTCATTTGCTTCGTATTCTTACGACCTTCTAACATCTTCGAATTTATTGCAGTTGAAAAAATCAATTTTGAGGTCCACTGAAGTTTGGAGCCATTGGATTTTGCATTTATCATAAGGTTATCTTTAATAATTGGAGCTACAATTGCGAGCGAGATATGTGAGATGCGATCCCTGTGAAGTGAGACCGCTGGAAGAAATTTAAGGCGTGCACAATGGTCCGACACCAATTGGTATCATTATTCTTATTATTATTTTGGATATGTTTTTTTAAGAAAGAAAAAGTATAATTGTATTATATTGAGATAATATAAAAATATCAAAAAATATAAAAGTGGTTAGTGGAACAGTTATAATAGAAGCAACGAAGGCAAATACAGCAAGTTTATGCCAAAATAAAAAATAAAATAAAAACAATTCTTTTTTATTTATGTAATATTATTCAAGGTGGGTAATTAGATTTTTAAACCCTTGATTTGAAAAGTGCCCAAACGATATAAGAAGGGAGAAAACCTTTGAGAGCATCTTTGGTGTACAAACCTGAAAAATAATTGTAAGTGACCAAACGATATAAGAAGGGAGAAAAGCTTTAAGAGCATTTTTGGCGTACAAACCTGAAAAGATAATTGTAAATTGTAAAAGTGTATGGGGAAATTTTATGTCATAAATTGTGAGGCATATGGATGTTGTTGTTAAAATTTATAAGTAATGGAGTCATAAAGGTTAGTATATATATTTTTATTTATTTATTTTTTTAGTTTAAAGGGGGTTTATTTACCATGTTGAAGTAGCTTTGTACTTTTTGGAGAGGGTGAGAGGGTTTTTTGTGGGTGAAAAAAGACAACTAGATCTAACCTAGACAGTTAGATTGAGCTGATATGAGAGGTGAAAATAAACAAGTAGATTGGGCCCATTGGGGGGTGAAAATAGACAGTTAGGTCGAGTTTTTTCAAGTACTCCATCGATGGAGTTGTTTGAGAGCTTAAATATTATTGGATCGAACATTAAAACGAACTCTTGATAAAACACCTAACCCCAAGTTAGGAGCTAGAAAGAGATTGAAAGCATGATAATATTTTAATTTTCTCATTATTATCAATTTTAAAATCTATGTAAATATCAATAATGATATAGATTTTTAAAATTGTTAGTATTTTATAGTTTAAAAAAAACAATAGATAAATTTAATTACTAATTACATTTGAATAGGTAATTAATATTGGTGTGGATTAATTTCTCATTACATTTCTAGCATTCTTGGTGTATAGATTTGAAAAAGATTCCATCCCACTTGCAATTGAAATTGTAATAATTTTATATTTATACTTTGGGAACTTAAAAATTAGTTTTTATTCAAATTTAAATTTTCAATGTTATATATTAAATCATAAATTTATTATAAATATATAACATTGATTAAAAATAAGAAATTTTATCAATTTGATTTTAATAATATTATATATTTTAATGAATAAATGTAAATAAAAAATGTGAAGTTAACTTCGCTAGAAATATATATTTTATGAAATTCCTTAAAAAGTTAATAAAATATGAACCATGATTCCATCATAAAATCTCTCTCTCACACACATTTACCCAGTAACTATAATGTAAAAGTGACAAATATATATATTTTTAAAATTTATTTATTCTATCCTTACATTTAATTACTTGCATATAGTCATAAAGCTAATGGTACTTTTGAAAGTACTAGCAAAAGAGTTACATCCTATTTATTTGAGTTTGACCCAGGGCAGCTTGCTTGCATGAACATACCTGTAGGTAAGTAATATTGGTGGGTAAATTTTTTATGCTTTTGGTACCCATTACACTCTGGTTAATATGTTTTCCTAAGTCTTAATCTTATATTTGGTATATTAGCATAGTTGATGCTTCCAACACATGTCGATTGCTAAGACGGCTAATAATCAACCCCTTACCTTAGCTTTTCACCCCCGCCAAGTTAAAGAAACTCCGAGAAGGCGGTGGATATGCCAACAACCCATCAAGGTGGATTACAACTGTCTTTCTCTGTGCCATTCATATGCTAGGTTTCGAATCAACGGTGAGATTTCCACCCAGACAGTTAATGGTTATGACATCTACCTTAGTCCCTCTCCATTTCTGTCATTTTGTCTTTCCATGGAGGTCGCTCTGCAATGCTCGAGACCTAGAATTTCTGTTTCAACTTGCTGATGATTTTCACAAACCTTGGAAGGTAAGTCTCTACTATCAACTGGTAATGGTACTCATATAGTCCCAAATTCTTTCATTCTATTAGCTTTTTGCAGTAAGACTCCTCCTTTTTTTCCACAGAGTTAAGGGGAACGACTTCCTCCATAACACTTTCCTTCTTGTTTGCCCCGAATAGGTAGCTAGGTCGATATTGGGTGTTATTGGTTTATATTCACCCAAATTTTCCTTATTCCTTCTTGGTTAATAATTGACCTCTTTTCCTCCTTCCTGTTTCCTTTTCAACAGGTAAGCAAATTCAACTCAGTGGCAATGTTTAATGTTTCAATTGATTTTCAGCCTACCTCAATGTCTGATAGGAACTTGGGTTTTTCCTCCATGTTTCTTTTTCTTCAGGTTATTGATTCCTTGCCCTAATTTGAAGCTCATTCTAAATTGAAAACTGGCCCAGCTTCATGGCCATTGTCTCTAACTTAAGGAAATATATCTATAGTTTAAGAAAAGGAACCTTGTTAACTCTTTTGTGAGTTTTGAGGGTCTCTGCTTGTATTTATTATTTCCCTTGTTCTAGAGTTAGTTGAATGGAGGTACCTGCATATGGAAGAGAGGGTTTACCTCTTTATTATGAGAATTGTTATGTTCCCATCATTATAGCTATTGAGTACAAGTTGTTCGAATTCTCTTGGGGTTCCTCTATATAGATTTTAATGATACCCGGGTTACACCTCTGAACTCTCTCTTTTTCAATGTTCATAAATGTATCATTTTTGTGTTATAGAAGGCAGTAAATCTTAAATTACAGTGTAACATTTTTGTTCCTTTTGGGTTTCATCCTCGTGTTAATGTATAGAAAATATTTATACAATTGTTCTAGTTTGCTCCATTCGTTGTAATTAAATTATTCTAGAGCGTTTCTGTAGGCTTTGCTTCCTTGCCTGGCATTCCATATATTTATTGTTCTTTTCTATTTAGTCGAGTGCTTTCTAGTTGTTTAATAATTGAATGGGTCACAAGGGCTTGGGTTATATTAATTTCTACATGACTCCGAATTATAGGTGAAAACATCTCATAACAACTCATTCTTCGTTGTGCTTCCCCTCTTGTGATACACATTTTTATTGTAAATACATAATCAAAATGAAGTATGTAACCCTTAATGCATCCCCTTGGTGGTGAACCAGTACATCAGTACAATGCTTACCATAGTACATCAGTTTGACAAGATTTTAATACACCTGTTATGGTTTTTATTTGGGTTGTCGTACCCCGAGAACATACTATCAAGTGTTCCATAACGAACCTTGGGTTTCTCGTTAGTCCATCTCAACCCAAGGACTAAACTGGTGTCCCGAACATACCTTTATCCTACTACCTGTAGGCTACAGTGGTTTTGCTGTGTGAATTACCTAACTGTTTCCTATTTTGGTTTCCTGTATCAGGATTATGTGTGCCTTTAAATTATATAGTGCCTTCTAGAATGTTGGATTGATTCCTTGCAAATTTACCAACACCACTTGTATTTTCATTAATCTCTTTCTTTTCTTTAATTTCTATAAAATGTAGCACATAACATTTTAAAAATAATGAAACAAACAACAAGAATTGGCTTTCTCTTCATTCATTTATTTCAATATGGACTGTACATTAACAGTCGTACACAATCATCAAATCAAAGAAACAAATCATAATTACTCCTACTGGAATTAATTATTTGTTTCACAATTGTCCAAGACAATTTCTCTGGGAGAGACAACATCTCTCGTCCTTTGAGACTGGAAATTATGTCTAGTATCCCTCCGTGCCTTTAACTACCGGAGCAGTTCTTAGACAGTCTCCTTTCTTAATAAGTCTATAGACATCAAGACCTCCCCGGTCTAGCCTGCTTTTAAGAGCCTTAACTAGGCATTGGGCTTCCACTGGTTCCAGTCCAAATTAGGAATAACCCATAAGCAAGGTCCTATTGTCCTCTTCCTCCTTCTTCCTCTTCCCACTGAGATACCCCATCTCTAGAGGGTGAGAGGACAAAAAGGAAGTAACTGTCCATAACCATCTAGTAGTTGAAACTGCATCTAGGGTCTTTCCCAAGAAATTTCGAATTTTTTTTCTTTTTCTTTTAATCTTTAACAAGACACTATTTTTTTTAAAATATCATTCAATGTTTAGTCATCATTAATCCTTTAATTACTAATTACTCAGTTTTGATGCAATAAATGTAAAATGTTAAAACAATATATGCAAGGTCTGGGGTGTTACATCTCCCCCAATTGAGTGAAACACCAACCCTGTTGTTTGTCACTATTTCAGAAACAAATCTAGATATGCCTCCCGCATAAAGATTTCATCCTCCCAGGTAACCTCTTCTGTGCTAAAGTGCTTCAAATAAACTTTAACATGTGTGATAACTTAGTTCTGTAACATTATTTTTCTCTGATTGAGGATAAGTAGAGGCTCTACCAAAAACTCTCCATCTGGTTCTACTTGTTTCACAGTCATAAGACTATCATTAATTCAATTTATCCTATTTTCTACAAAAGTAAAACATATTTACATGTATATTCAAAATTAAATTCCAACATTCATACTTAGTTGTACTTCTCGCCAATTAATAATGTGTCTAGAATCGTATACATATCTCTTTAGTAGTGAAACATGAAACACAACATATACTCGGATGTGGCTAGGTAATGCAAACTAGTATGCCACGGGTCCTATCCTTACGAAAATATTGAAAGGACCACAATAAAGGGAAGCTAGATTTGTGCAGCCACCCCATCTCTAAGTGATTTTTGCTTGACCCTTACGTAAACATGGTCCCCAACTTGAAATTCTCTATAATTTATCTTCTTATCAGCGTAGGTTTTATGTCGATGTTGGGAAGCCTTCAAATATTGTCGAACCTTTATTATGGTCTACTCTAATTTAGCTAACATATCATGTCCTGAAATTAACTTATCCTTAGGGATACTCTAGTTAGTAGGTTCTTTACATCTTCTTCCATAAAGTAATTCACAGGGACTCATTTAAAAAAAAATCATGGTAACTGTTATTATAAGCAAATTCAACTAGGTGAATATATTCCTCCCTCTTAGCATGTTGCTTGATATCATACGTTCGTAGCATTTCCTCCAGTATCTGATTGACCTGTTCAGTTTGTCCATTAGTCTGCGGATGATAGGTGGTGCTGAATTAAATTTGGGTACCTAAGCCAATTTCACGTCTCTATCAGAGATGACCACCCTGGGTATGCCATATAAATATAATATTTCCCTCGTAAAAATGTCAGCTATTTGAACCGTTTTATACATGGATTGTACAAGAATGAAATTGGTTGTTTTTCTCACATCACAGAGTCACTTTTCCCTTTTAATCATGGTAGGCCTGTTATGAAATCTAATGTGATGACTTCCCACTTCCATTTTGTAATGGGAAAATGATGAAGAAGTCATGCGAGATGCTGGTGCTCAACTTTAAATTGTTGGCACTTTAGACATTTAGCTAAATATTTTGCAATATTCTTCCTCATACTAGACCAAAAGTAACATTTCTTAATGACAGAAAGTAGTTTTGGCACCCAAGATGGGTGGCATGAGGGCTTCTATGGCACTCGTCCAAAATTAAATATTTAACAACTAATTGATTTGGTATATATACACTTCATTTATAAGTTAACAACCCTTCTTTGTCTATATCATAATCAGGTGTGTTCCTATATTTTCTCATTTGTTGAGTATGCTTCCATAGAAATTCATACTCATGGTTCCTTGCAACAACTTCCTTAATATGATTAGAAAAATTAATTTCTATTTGACTATAAGAAATCTCATATACATAATGCAACTTCTGACTTAATGCATCAGCTACCTAGTTCTCCTTCCCCTTTAAATGCTTAATGTCAAATTCAAATTCACTCAAGAACACAATCCATCGACTTATCGCGCATTAAGATTAGGTATTTTGAAGAAGTTTTTTAAACTACTATGGTTGGCCATTAAGATGAACTTCTTACCTAAGAAGTAATTCCTTTAAAATTTAAAGCATGAATCATTGTTTTTAACTCCAAATTGTCTACAAAGTATCAATATTCATGTTCCTTTAAATGAGATTTTGGTGTCCACTTGAATGCCCTTCCTTTTTTTTAAAGAAGTAATAGGGTAAGAAATTTTTGAGAATCCCCTTATGAATCGACAATAATAACCAACTAATCCCATGAATGATTGAATATCTGCAACATTTTTAGGAACATGCCGTTGTGCTATAGCCTCTGTTTATTTTCTCTCTTTTTTTTTTTTTTGGTATTTGTTTTATATATGTAACAAATTCTATTATGCAAAACTTGTCTCTTATGTCTTAGTTTATGTTTACCAAACTACTCCGAGTCAAAATATCTAATACAATTCTAATTGAAACTTTCCGATTCAAAGTCGTAAATTCTTTCCTTGTGGTTCAATGATTTTTTCCTTCTTGAATTCACCGTATAATAAGAATGATGTTGAGGTTTGCAACTTATATATGAAGTTTACCATACAAGATTTTATCTGAACTTCCTTCTGCAATACTCATAAGTATTTCAAATTAGCACGTCTAGATATTATTCCTAGTTATTCCTCCATCAATATTGGTACCAATTTCTCTCCATAAATATTTAATTGGCCTTCTACAAGGTTGAGGGATTGTTCTAGTGCCGCTGGTAACCCAACCCAGCCCCAAAGCTAACCCCCCAACTCCTTAGAGTTATCAGAATTTTTCTCGACTATTACATTGATCATCATAATGGTTCTAATGATCTATTACAAATAGTGTATGGAATTCCAACAATGGTTCAAGGTTAAATATTTACTTGAAGGATTGTTTCTTCATTTATTATTTTATTTTATTTTTATTTTAGCGGCATGGCCTGGGAAGTAACCAGAGTTCCCTTCAAAGTAAGATATAATATTATATATTTTTTATTAGACTAACACTTACGCACAAAATTTCCTCTATAATGTTTAAACAATATTTATGTTACTTGCATGCATACTTATATCAGAAATTAAGGTGTTAAGTTCAATAATCGCTTGCGTCACTTTTGTGTTAACAGTATTATAAAACATCCTACAACATGCCTTCTCTTTCCTTCATTTTGTTATATGAAGCTCATATATATCCCCTAATTAGTGGCATCGTACGCTGAACCAAGAGCTACTCTAATATTTTCTACTCTTTATATCTCGATTAATAATAGAGTATTAAATCTCTTATCAATGCACTAATGTTTCATTTCACTCTTGCTTCGACTTGTGGCTGAACCATTTACAAAAAACAACTCACAAACGAAAGTTACAAAAACGTTTCATGGATATCATTCACATAATCATGTCATAGATATAATTACAAGATTCCAAGATACTTAGGTGCAAAACCAATTTTGAATGTTTCTTATGATCTTCTAAATTTCTAGAATAAATAAAGAAAAGCATCATCAATGAAGATGAGAAAAAATTGATCTAAGGATGGAAAATACCATTCATTAAGCTCATGATCATGGTAGGGCTAAAGGTCTTATATATACCTTCTTCCTAACAAATAACACAAGGGATCCCCAAGGTGACACACTGGGGCGAATGTATCCCTTGGCTAGTAACTCTTGAAATTGCATTTTAAGTTTAGTTAGTTCAGGACTATTAATCCGATAAGGGGATTTAGACACAAGGGTTGCACCTTGAACTAACTCTATTGTGAAATCAATGCTTCTCTTAGGAGTAATCCTAGAATTTCCTCAGGGAATATGTCCATAAATTCTTGGATAATAGGCATATCTTCCACAACAACCGATTTCTCTTTAATGTTAAAAATTCTAACATTGCGAGACTCTTCGCCTAATTTCACCACATTTCTTGGTTGCCTCTGGTCCTTGATTCCGGTCCAAATTCCACAACAGTTCTAGCTGGGGTGTATTACCAGTTCCTCTTCTCATTCTGCTTGCTTTTACTATGCACATATACATAATTTGTTACTCCTTATTTTCCCAAGTAGCTCTCAACGTTGAACCTGGGATCTATGATACCACTTGTAACATGTTTCCCCCAATAAACATAATATAAAGTGACATTTTTTTTAAATTTATTTATTCTATCCTTATTTTTTATTACTTTCATATAGTCATAATGACAATGCTACTTTTGAAAGTACTGGAAAAAGAGATACATATTATTTATCTCAGTCCAACCCACATTACCTTACTTGCATGAACATACTTGTAGCTAAGCAATATTGGCAAGTAAAATTTTTATGCTTTTGGTAACCATTAAACTCTAGTTAATATGTATCCTAAGTCTTAATCTTATACTTGGTATGTTAGCATAGTTTATGCTTCCAACACTGTTGGCATTATGTTTCTGGTATAGTTATATGTTACAGATGTTGTACTTGAGGGAAACACCCATGGCATGGCTCTCAATATGATGAGAATTAAGAAGTACGCAGGAGAAAAGTTCACAGAATTTTATGCAGAGAAAAGTTTATAAAATTATTTCATGTGGAGAAAAGTTCACGAAATTTTATGCAGAGAAAAGTTTATTTCATGTGGGAAAACTTACCTTTGGTCCATGGTAGTTAGTCCTTGGAATTTGAACCTATGGTTTTTGGACCACGGCATCTCGACAAACATGTTGATCCCTAGTATTGAGTTGATGGTATTGGTTTGTATGGTTTTGGCCCGTGGTATTGGTCCATGATTTGAGGAAGAGCTTGCCTATATAAAGCAAAGGAGATCATTTGGCTTGTGTATGCTTTTGGGTTGAATATCTTAAGATCTGAAATATTTGGTTATTGTTTCAAAAGCTCGATCTATATGGAAGTGAAGTGGAAAGCGAATCTGTGAAGGGTGATCTCTCGAGCGCTGCAACTGCGGAAGTGCGGAAATGCGGAGGTGTCGCAGGAGACACCGCAGGAGGCGCCGAAGGAGACACCGCAGGAGGCACCGCAGGAGACGCCGTAGGAGGCACCGCAGGAGGCGCCGTAGGAGACGCCATAGGAGGTGCCGCAGGAGGCACCGCAGGAGACGCCACAGGAGGCGCCGCAGGAGACGTCGAAGGAGGCGCCGCAGGAGACACCGCAGAAGGTGTTCTGGGTTTAGTTTTCTGTTATTGTGTATCTGGTTATCTGGGCGACTTACTGGTACTTGATGATCATTTGATATTTATGGATCTAGTTTGAAAATTTATGAAAAGTGGTCCTTGAAAGAAAAGAAGTAGGGGGTTGTAGCTCCCTTCCAGGAG
>APFE031345994.1:27073-41904 GCA_000404065.3 Pinus taeda | reverse complement strand
TATCCACTTGTTTGGGTGGAAATGAATGAGGAGGGTGATAGATAATAATTGGAGAAAGGGAGTTTTTAAATCGCTCTCCTTCGCTGTTGTTGAACACATGACCTAACCTGGGCTCACGTTTCTCACAGACGCCCACCAACGGCCCTCTGTCGCATCAATGGAGCAAGGGGACTCTCCAGAAGATGGAAATCCATCATCAGAGCACCAACAGGAACATGAAGATACAAAAAATGTGTTTACATCCCTCATCTCTGCTATGGGAACTCTAAAAAACAGGCCATCATCAACCAAGTTTGTAAAGAAACTGGACGATATTCTTGAGATATCTCTCCCACCAACTCTTCCTCGATGAACAACACTATCCCTTCCAGAACATGGTCTGGTTGGCCAGTTCATAGGTTTATGGCCTTCACACAAATTTGTTCAGAAATGGGTAGAAAGAAACTGAACATCATCAATTAATGGGAAAATATCCATAAGGTTTTATGGAAGAGGGTATTATACCTTCCATTTTGAAACCAAAGAAGACTGCCATTTAACCTTCAGGAACGACCCATACTTCATCGACATGAGAGGACTATATTTGAACCGATGGACCCCTGATTTTGACCTTGAAATGGATGTACGAAGTACTATGCCAGTATGGGTTATACTAACACATGTTCCTCTTCATTGTTGGGGAGATGAATCAGTAAAAGCAACCGGGAATGCTGTGGGGAAATACATTGATAGATGCGAACCAAAGGAGAACATGCATGCATGCGCCAGGATCTGTGTAGAAGTGGATTCAGGGAAAGGACTCCCGGAAGAAATAAATATCAAAGTCGACCAATAGACACATGCACAATAGTTGGACTACGAACAAATCCACTTCAAGTGAAAGGTATGTCATGAATATGGTCATTTTACAAATAGATGTCCAAAAAAGAAAGAAAATGAAAATGCAGAAGAACTTGAAAACAAATGGGAGCAAGTCAAGCAGAAGAAATCATCCAACAAACAGACTCTTCCTTCCTCATCACAACCACAAGCATCCACTGAACCTTCCCCATCCTCACCCAATGTTGAAATCCCCTCATCCCTTATAAACCCCAACCCTTTTGGTCCCTTGGAAGAGCCCTCATCGCCCCCCTCTCCCTGCTCCTCCCCTCATCCACCTAGCTCCCCTATCATGCCTTCAATCCCTATAAACCTCCGCACTCCTCCTCCCCCATCAGTGGATTGAATATTAACTAGAAGCCAATCCAAGGAGTCCCTCCAAACTTTTGAACACCAAAAAAAGGCAAGCAAAAAATCCAACAGGGAGCTGAGAGATGAAGCGACAACTAAGGAAATGGCACTAGGCACATAGCAACCCATGGACTTCTTATTTGGGAAAAGCTCTGGGAATAATGAGAACAACCAAAACCAGCATAGAGGGGAAGGTCCCTCATCTCACCAAACCAACAAGTAATGATTGTGGTCTCCTAGAATTTCCATGGACTGGGGACACCCTTCAAAGTGAATGCAGCAAGAGATATTTTAGCAAAAGAAACCTCGGATATATTCATGCTCCAGGAAACCAAAACAAGCAGCCAAGAATCAGGAAATATGATAAAAATGTTAAAAACTATGAAGGAACAATAGTACGGGCCATAGGGGCCTCAGGAAGAATTTGTACACTCTGGAAGAAAGGAAAATGGGAAATGATTCAGCAAAAAAAGGGGCAACATTGGATCTGAACAGATTTAAATGAAAAAAACACCAAGGAGCAATACAACTTTATCAACATATATGCCCAAACCACTACAGGGAAAAAGAACAATATTGGATCACAGTGCAAGAAACTCTAAATGAAACACAAAATATAAAAGTGATCTTGGGAGGGGACCTCAACTTGCTACAAAATATTGAGGAGAAATTTGGAGGATCTTACCATGTAGATCCATCCAGGGAGGCTCTTGAAACAATTATGGAACATAACAAGTTATTGGATATCCCACCAAGCAATGGGAAGTACACGTGGAATAACAAAAGGGTGGGAAAAAGCAACATAAAAGAGAGACTGGACCGTATATTGGTTCAAGAAAACATCATCTCAAGTTTTAACTCAACAAAATAAAAATTTATCCACACCACGACATCTGATCACAAACTAGTGGCAATCATTTTGGGAAAAATGGATAACCAAGGTCCTCTACCTTTTAAATACTTCCCAATTTGGGACAGCAATGAAGAATTCAAAAATCTAATTTAAGAAGTTTGGGCACAGAAGGTCACAGGTTCACCTCACTTTGTGTGGGAAGCCAAATTAAAAAAATTAAGAAAAGAAGTGAAAACTTGGGCAAGGGAAAATGAAAAGAAAAAAAAAAGAAGAAGAGCTGAGTTGTTTAAAAAATGGATAGCTTACAAGAGGAAAAGGAAAATAAAGAGGAGGATAAACAAGACTATTTACAAGAAATGGAACTTTTTTGGGAAATTTACAGAGAAAATAGAAAAGAGGAAGAAGGGATGAGATTAAAGTCAAGAAGTCTTTGGCTGAATGCAGAGGACAGAAACACAACATTTTTGCAAAACTCCACGCAAATAAGAAGACAAATAAACCAAATTAACAAAATTCAAGTGGATGGACAAGAAATCAAGGGAGCGGAGGAACTAAAAAAAACAACACATAATCACTTTAAAAACCTCCTAACAACAAATTAAGAAACAAAAAACCATGATAATTTCTTACAACACACCCCAAAAAGATAAGAGATGGAAAAAAAGTAGAAATAATGAAAGAAATCTTAGAAGAAGAAGTAAAGAGAACAATATGGAGACTCCACCTAGATAAGGCACCAGGCCCAGATGGATTCACAATAGCCTTCTATAGGCAGCACTGGAAAACTACAAAAAAATATTTTTTAAGAATGGTAAGGAACGTCTTAAAGAAAAATTTGGGAGGCAACACAAAATATTCATATCTGACATTAATACCAAAGGAATCCAATCCATCCACTTTCAGTAGATTTCGACCAATATTGCTATGCAATTCTTCCTACAAGATAGTAACAAAGATCATTGCAAACAGAATAAAGAAAGTTCTTCCAAAAATAATATCAGAAAACCAAGGAGGCTTTGTCCCAAGCAAGTAGATCATCGATAATGTTATTTTCGTCTAGGAAGCCATTCACTCAAGCATTCAAATAAAAGAAAAAGGAATTATTATAAAAATGGACATGGCTAATGCTTTTGATAGAGTCAACCTACCATACCTCATGGTTGTTCTAAAGAAATTTAGATTCTTCAAAGAAATTATAGAGGTCATCCATGCATGCATTATGGACCCATGGATAGCGCCACTTATAAACGGACGACCAAGTGATTTCTTTCAAAGCTCAAGAGGATTGAGACAGGGATTACCTCTATCTCCTTTCCTTTGTATCATAATGGCAGATACTCTAAGTAGAGCATTAGAAAAAAATAGGAGAGAACGAACCATAACAGTATTGCAAATCTCAAAAGGAATCAAAAGCATTAACCACTCTTTGTTTGCTTATGACACTCTGTTTTTGGAAGGTGCTTCAAGCATAATTTCTCGAAGATTTAAAAATTTCTTAGCAAACTTTTTGCAGGTCTCCGACGGTCTCTTAAACAACACTAAGTGTAGAATTTATGGCTGGAATACCTCTCCCAGAACCATGTAAAGAATCTCACAGATTGTTGAGATCCCGATTCAAGAAAGATGGACCCACTTCTTTTATCTCGGACTGCCCATCTCAAAAGAGAATTTGAAAACAGAGCTATGGAATAAACAAATTGAGAAAATGAAAGAAAAAATCCAAAAGTGGGGAATGGTGTGGTTGAACATGGCATGCAGGATAATTCTAATTAAAGCCTTACTCACGACACTCCCAACATTTCAATATTCTATCATTTTTGCACCGACAAGTGCACACAAGCAAATGGAATTAATAGTAAGAGGCTTCCTCTGGCAGGGAGGGAAGCAAGAGAATAAAAGGTTCAATTTGGTAAAATGGGAGCAATTAACTTTGCCGTATGAAAAAGGAGGCTTATCTGTAAGACTGTTTGACCTGATGAATGTTGCCTTAGGAATTAAAATCAAATGGATAATGATAACAGGTAAGGAGGGCTGGTGGAAAAAAACTCTAGCTGCAAAATATATGAACCACCCCAGAACAAATTTACTGGTTGAAAACATTCCAATAAGACATGCATGCAAGTCTAGACGCTTGCAAAAAAATGATACCGTCAATCAGCAAACACATCTCTAAAATACAAGGCAACGACAAAACTATCTTGATATGGGAGGATAGGATAATGGGGAAGGAGCCACTTAATCTCCTCTGGGGCCATGAAGACATTCAAAATTGGATGAATGATAGAAGATTGAAAACTCTACACTCCATCTCTAGCTGGGAAAATCAAAATTGGTAATAATGGCACATCTCAAGAATCCCCCCAAATCTGAAAGGTCAATGGGACACCCTTCAGCAACACCTCAAAGGAGCAACACCAACAAGCATTGAGGAAGAAGACACCTTTGTATGGGACCCGATTGGAGGAAGCTACACAGTTAAGACTGGTTACACAGTACTAAAAGAACAAGAAAATCAACAAGATTGGGCACCATGGAAGTCAGTATGGAAAATTGAAATCCTCCCTAAAATCAAAATCTTCATATAAACCCTACTAAAAGGGAAAATTATCACCACCGAAAATCTAAACAAAAAAGTTTCTCTAGTCCATCTAGGTGTCCGATGTGCCTAAAGGAAGAAGAGATTGTTCAACATCTATTTCTGGACTGCACGATAACAAAAGAGTGTTGGAAACAACTATCAAGTCCTCGGGAAATCAATCTAAATTTCTCTAAAACCTTTTTGGATTTATTTCTAAAATGGAAAAGGACATACCCACACTCGACAAATAAAAAGGCAACTATTAAAAGGTTTTGGGACTGCCTCTGAGCAGTTCTTTGCTGGCAAATTTGGCTCTCAAGAAACAAGAGAGTTTTTAAAGATCAGGCACCAAAAATGGGGAGAATATTATCAAAAACATGGGGCCTCACATCTGAATTCCTAAATATGAATGGCACTACAAAAATCGGTAACAATCTCATATAACAAGAACAAAGGGAATGGATCAGTAAGGCAATAATAAAAAACAACAGGAATAAAAATCTCAGGAACATACCTACAGTTCAGAAATGGAAGAGCAGATTAAATGAAGAAGAATTTACAACCTGGAAAGGAAGTCAAAATAGATTTTGCATGTTCTTTGATGGGGCATCTAAAAACCCAGGGAAAGCAGGTGCTGGAGGAACTATAATCGATCACTAGGGGAAAACGCTGGTCTCCTATGAATGGGGATTAGGGGAAACTACAAACAACAAAGAAGAGGCATACCGTTTTCTATTGGGCTCACGGATAATAAAAAAAGAGCCATTAAAGACCCAATAATATTGGGTGACTC
Source organism: Pinus taeda (assembly GCA_000404065.3). Taxonomy (NCBI): domain Eukaryota; kingdom Viridiplantae; phylum Streptophyta; class Pinopsida; order Pinales; family Pinaceae; genus Pinus; species Pinus taeda. The sequence goes on along the minus strand of APFE031345994.1, from coordinate 36,450 downwards.
AGCTATAATTATTGAAGCAATGGCCAACAACTAAAAACCCACAAATGCAGCCATGAACAAGATATTTAAACAAATAAGGAACAACTTGGACAGTGTAGGAAAAATCACATTTAAGCATATATTAAGAGAGCATAAAAAAAGAACAAACCATTATGCTAATAAGGCAATTATTAGAATGGAAGGAAATATAAGAGAAAATGAGGATTTTTATCACAATTCAATCCCTTAGTTATATCAAATAAGTTATCATGAAAAAAACACATTCATAAGAAAACGAGAAGATCAACAAAAAGATCATTCAAAGGACAACTACAAATCAGTTCAGAGATATTTCAATAGCTCACTCTATAAGGAAATCACGTGATTTACACCAAAAAATCTTGAGAGTATCCATTTATGATTTCAGCGGGAAGATCAAGGAAGATAAGCATCTCATTCACTGGCATGATGGCACGAATCTTTTTTTTCATGACAACAATTCCTATGGCCTCCCTTATTTAAATCATGAGCTCACCCCCTCTTTACTCAAATGTAGCCTAGTCAAGGAGAAATCTGAAGTCTCTGTTTTGCATTCCTCTCATCGACTTCATGAAACCTTTGCCTTGTTCTCTCCTCATTTTCTCAAAAGTTTGAGTTTCTCCCTCATCAAATCTCATCCAACTAGCCATTGCGAAGAGCCTTCCTCCCTAAGCGGATACACTGGAGATACTTCACTTTGTGTAATGGATCTAGAGAAGTTTTCATCATATGCCAGTCATCCCCAGTGCCCTCCCTCTTCAAATCACATGATTTTGTCTCCTTCACTCAACTACACTTCTGCTAATGAGAGCTCTGTAGCCTCTGTCTCCCATTTGTCTCATCGACTCCCTGGATCCTCAGTATCGCCTCCTAAAAACCAACACTCCTCTCCCATCAATCCTCTTTTAGTCAACTATCTCAACCACACTGCATCTGTGTGTGATAATAATTCTAAGGAAGAGCTCTCTTTAAATCTCGAAGTTTTCAGGGCAACTCAAAACCAAGCCAACAGTGCTTCTAAGCCTAGCAATGGGGAAGTATTACAACGCTCTTCAACAACACAAAGAAAGGGGAAAAATAAATCAAACAGCAGAAAGTAGAGGAGGAACCATCATTTCAAGGGAAGAAAAAATAGACTAAGGCATATTACACATAGGAAATATAGGAAGCATCAGAAAACCACAAAGAATCAAGCTACAAAAATGGAATTCAATCCGGTGGAGAAAGCTGCTCAGAATGATAGCTGCGCCATGTGTAAAGCCAACAAATTCATGAGAAGGAGACTCAAAGAAACAATACAAGGTCTCAGACCAGAGATGAAGATGGAGATAAGTTACCAAAAGAAGAACTTTGAAAAATAGAAAGCAGAAATCATGGCATTAAAAAACAAGTGTGTACATCTTGAAGAGGTTGTGGCATTCATCAAAAATTGCACTCTCAGCTAGGAGGGAGAAAACTCAGTGTATCAAGGCAAAAAGCAGAGATCCCATCAGGAGCACTCGGTAAACCAATATTAAGAAGCTTCTAGTATTACAATAGACTTCAAGTAATATGTTATGTGTAGGTTTTAACCTCGTACAAAAATTACTTGAATATGAATTCTAAAAACACAGAAAAATAAACAATAGCGAGAGCATAACACATCAAACACATAAACACAAATATTTTCCCTTGAATCCCAAAACCAGGACTACCAGATTGATTTTTCATTATGTACCTTTCAATGTTACAATACATATATATACATGCTGAAACATCCAATACCATGGACTGAAAACCATCGCATCCAAAACCATGTGTGAAAACCATACGTAAAACCATAGGTAGGTCTGCCCAACCTAATATAGGGTCCAAACAAATTTTCCCCGAGGCACTGCCCTGGAGCCCGTAGAGGGGTGCTACCCGCCCCCCTCAAACCCCTAGACAGGGGGGGCTACATTCCCCCCTGTGACACCCCCGCTGCATAATCGACGCAACAAAGGTGGGGCGGCTCCCCAATTAACTAGGGTGGCTAGTCGTGAAAGAATATAACACAACCTAACATTCTCCCACTTGTTGTTTTCTTTCCACAGGAGAGCTTAGTCATTTATCCAACCTTGCAACGCCCATTGTTTCTCTGCACCAAGAGAATTTATCAGAGCTCATAGATTTTGTTAATGCATCTACAATATTCTTCAAAGTGTCCACCTTTACCAGCAACACCTTTTTGTCTTCTATCATATGCCTCACAAAGTGATATTGAACATCAGTGTGCTTTTTCTTTGAATGGTAAGCAGGGTTCTTTGCCAAGAAAATTGCACTTTGGCTGTCACAGTCTATCCTTATAGCTCCCTGTACTAACCCCATACTTGAACACAATCTTTGCAACCAAAATGCTTCCTTGCTTACATGAGTGGCTGCCATGTATTCTACCTCTGTAGTTGATAATGCCACTATAGATTGTTTCTTACTCATCGAACTGACTGCACCTCCAAATAGGTTAAACACATACCCACTTGTAGATCTTCTCTAATCGATATCTCCAGCCTAGTCGGCATCAAAAAAACCATGAATACCCAAAACTCTATCCAATCCTGGTCTTCCTTGGTAGCACAAACCATAATCACTAGTGCCATGCAAATACCTGAAAAATCGCTTCACTGTTGTCCAATGCTCCATCCCTGGTTTTGACATAAACGTGCTTAATACTCCCACTGCATGTGCAATGTATGGTCTAGTACAGACAATCACATACATCAAGCTACCTACTGCACTTGCATATGGAACTCGGGACATGTCCTCTTCCTCTTCTTGTGTCTTGGGACACTGTTCAACAAATAACTTTACACCTACATGAATAGCAACCTTCACCGGTTTACTATCCTGCATATTAAACCTCTTCAATATTGTCTCGACATACTTCCTCTGGTTTAACCAGAGCTTCTGCTTTGCTCTATCTCTTTTAATTTCCATGCCCAAAATATAGTTTGTAGCACCAAGATATTTCATGTCGAATTTGGAGGACAACTGGGTCTTAAAATCGTGGATAATTTATTTTTCATTTCCAACCAGCAACATGTCATCCACATACTAGACCAGATAAATAACATGGTCACCAATTAATTTAAAATACACACAGTGAAAAGAATATAACACAACCCAATATTATGTAAGTTTATTTTTTTATTAGGTCAATACGTAAGGCAATATGCCAGAACAATCTTAGGCACTAAAATAATTTTGGGATTCAAGTACTCAAGTATTAGGGACTGCGCTCCCATTCCCCTTCTAAAGCTTGACTCCAAGCTCTTTCAAATGTAACAGGAGCTCGCTCCTTTTTTATTTTTTGGAAATACAAACTTAATCGATCTTGTCAAAAAAAAATCCACTTGTTCGGGGAATAATGGAGTGTAATAATAATTAACGTAGTTGTAATTTATAATTAATATAATTGTAATGGATGCAATGGTATCTCTTGTTATAATTCTCTCTCAACTTGTAAATGTGATTGCACTCAATTCTGTCCTCAGTCTGCCCAAGTGCAAAGTATACATAGGAATTTTTACTTTTGACTTAGGTTTGATAATTAAAACATAATGAAATCATAAATTTTAAAACATTATTTGACTAATTTGAATTTGAGTAATCTAGATTTAAATGGGCTTAAGAAATTATTTTCAAAATAATAATATTATAACATTTAGATAAATTTAAAGTAATAATTTGAAAAAATATAATATATGTTTTTTTTAATGACTAATGAGTAATTTGCTACACAATCTTTATGATTAGTGTTTAGTTTTGTATTATACTATGAACATATTTCATGTTGACAAGATAGTGACAACTTCAAAAATGTGAGTGAAAAATAGTTTAGTTTAATTTGGTGTTATTTTTATTGAAATTACGTAAAAAATAAGACAAAATGATTAAATACAAAAATATGTTATGTTTAAAATCAAAATAATAAACCAATTATAATTTTTAAGAATTTCAAAATTGAAAAAGCAAAGTTAAAACTTTTTATAGAAAGTTATCTATATATATTTTATATCTACTTCATTAAATAAAATAAATTTTGGATTTATAATTAAGGAAAATTAGAGTTTAGAATATATTTGAATATTTATAAATTTTATTTTTGTGGAATAAATAAATTTTATAACTCGCTTAAAGACTAGTATTGAGAGGCTTAGTTTTTTTTTAAGATAATTATGGCAAATTGTTCGAGCCTTTGTTTAACCACATTAAGGACTTGATCGAGGGTTTCTTAAACTCTCAATCAAGCTATTTGAAATTTTATCTCAAACACTCGATTGAGCATTTTAAGTGCTTGATTGAGCTGCCGAGGGCCTAAAAAATAGAGTTTTAACTCCTCTTTTGTAGATTTCCGTGCAATAACACTTTGCACCTTATTAGACCCCAGGTACAATTTGTCCTTAACCAACAGAGTTGATCATGTTGGATTCAATAAGGAATCCTCTATCCAATGATATATGAGTTTGACATTTTCGAATTCATATGATATTTTTTATCTAATTTCTTTTAAACATAAAGCTTGAATTTTTTTTGGATAGTTTCAAAGAGGCTGAATAAAAAATCAATAACATAAATTATAAAAAATTTCAAAAATTTCAAAAAATACAAATATCTTTGTTTATTGGCCCTCTTCAAAAGGGTACTCTTGGTTTTTTAATTTATTTAAATAGTAGAAAAAATATTAAATAAACATCTGTCTGCAAAATGCAATTGAAATATTACTTTGTCACTTAAAAAATAATAAAAAATATAATTTTGCATAAAAAATAAAATTGTAATATGAAAAACCTATTTTTCTTTGTGTAGATTATATATATATCTATATAAAAAATTACACATTTTAGACTAAGTTATGGTACATGAACACACACATACCTCTTACAATGTGCGGAAATTTTCAAGATCAAGCATATCATCTAATGGAAAATTGACATATTATATGACACTATTTTTTATTGAAAAAAATATCATTACGACAACAAATTAATTCTTCACATATTGTATTTTTACTTCGAATCAAAATTCACAATGCTTATATGAATTTTGAGGGCTTCAATTTGATAAAAGAGTAAAATTTTGAAATTTCATCGCCACATTTGGCGAAAAAGTGTAACCCATCTTCATGCATTCACCTTTCATGATATTTAAGGTTCATTAAAATGATTGGGGTGAAATATTGAACTATTCTTATTAAAAGGGTTTTTTTTTTGTTTAAAAGAGTTAAGTTATAAGTTCACAAACAAATTATTATTGTAGTGGCTACAAGACAAGTACCATAATAAAATCCAATATTTCCTCCTTTCTTTAGAAATCTCCTACAATGGAATAAAGGGGAATAAGAACATTTGTTTGTGTACGATTTCTTAATATGTGATTCTCTATATTGTGCCTATTTCTAGCATAGATTGTGATTTGTCACATTGCTTAAGTAATAAATCATTCAAATGTACAAAGGGTAAAGTCCCAAACCTTTCAAAAATGTAAAAGTTACCATTAAAACCTATTTGAAATTAAATAAGGAGGTCAAAAGTCAAATCATTTTCATCATTAAAGACATTGTAATCACACTTTAGGGTATATTATTTGTAGTAACTCACACCCTAGGGTGGCATATAATCAAGCCAGAGATTACATGCGAGTGTGAAAAAAAATGGGTGAAGGTGGAAAACATCTACAAAATACCTCTTGAGAAATTGAAGATTTGCAAGAGTGAAACCATGACTTTCGTAATAAAATTAAAGTACTTGAATGAAAATTACAGCAATACCAAACCGTAATTGATTAACTGGCTAACACACTAGCATCTGCAAAAGATCTTAAAAAGGAAATAGATATGAACGACCAACTACTTGATGCTATTTAAACTGAATTAAGAGAAAATCATGATTAGATTGGTGATATTATTAATGTAACATCTACAATGAAGGTATAAGGAATTTGTGATGCAAAAGATCTAATAGAAAATATTAATGCATCTTGTGATACACACAAATTCATTTATACAATTGGTATAAGTTGTGGCTAGGGAGAGTTCATAAAGCAAAGTGAAGCAACATGTGATACATAGGACCTTATTCAAAATTTTGATGCACCAAGTGATACAACTAAACTAATAACAAAATTTGATCAAATGCAGGTGATTGATTCTCAGTGGGATATAGATAAATTGATGATAAAATAAATAAAACATATGATAAGAACATCAAAATAGAAACAATTTTGAAGAAGATAATGAACAAGAAAATGGAATTTCCAATATGGTTGTTAGACTTGGTAAGAAATATCATTAAACATAAATTGACATGGATTATAATACACCAAAGAAAACAACATTTATATTCCATATTATTCCAATCCAATTCGGTTTGTAAATGCAATATTTCTTGAAGAAGTTAAAAGTATTGCTAAAAGGTGCCAAAATTGTCAGGGAAATGGTCGCATGGAGAGTTAGTGCTTTAATATCCATGCTTGTATTAATTGTGGGAAGACAAATCACCTATCAGATAAATGTTGAAAGTGGAAGACAACTAAGAAAACAATCAATTATGGATGGATAAATCCTTTGATATGGAATCAAGAAGGAAATAATTTGCATAAGTCTGATAGTTTGGTCAAGGCAAATGTAAAGACAATTCTACCTCAAAAAATGAACAAAGAAAAAGTTTTCAACCTATTATTCTAGAAAAAGATGGTACTCTTCACACCTAAAAGGGGGGAGCACAATGATAAAAGAAACTCTCATAAACCTTTAAGGGGGGTGTAAATTGATGAAGTGATTTTGGTTATTGGTCATCCAAAAAACCACCATCTTAGTCAAAGAATATTGGTTAGTGGTCATCCAAAAACCACCACCATATTCAAAGAAGATTGGTTAGTGGTCATCCATAAACCACCACATTATTCAAATAAATCCAATTAGTGGTAAACCATAAACCACCAGTTTCCACTAAATATGGTGATTGGTCAGCTAGAAAAACAACCACCTCAAGAATGCAAAGCCCCATCTTGGATCCTTCCAAGAATTAATTATTGAAAAATTTCTCACCTTGCACCTGATATGAGGGAACATCAAGTATCGAGCTTCAAGTTTTGAAGTCTTATCAACATTCAATCAGCAAATTGAGAATTTCAACATAGCAATTGGTCTCCTCATCTAAAACATATTTCAATATTCAACAAAAATGTTCAAACATATCAACTGATCACTTCTAGATATCCAAATATTGGTGGTTTTTCAGACATATCTTCATTGTAACTCGGTTCAACAATTTTAGATTGAAGATAAAAAAGGTTATTGGTACAATTATTCATACTTGTGATTAAGGGGGGAAATTTTATACTATGAGTCCCTAGAAAATCATAAAGCCCAAGAATATAGTTGTCATGACTTGTAATTCTTATCTTGATGAGGTTTTGTGATGATCTATTGATGAGTTGTCAATATGATCTAGACCTAGAATATCTAAAAGGATACTATGATGTATTATAACTTCACATTTGGAGATCAAGATAATATAATGGATGGGCTTTAAGTCTTTTCCACCAATTTTCTTGTTTATCTCACTCATGGAAAATTCATAACAATTGTTTATTTTAATAATTATTTCCTTATTTTTTATATGTGATGACATATTCTTTTAAAAAAAAAAATTGACTTAGATATTTTATGAGTCAAAAATATTTATGATTAAAATTTCATGGTTAAAGTATTTATTAATAATATGGACATATAATTTGCAATAATTTTTCTTTTAGATTTGAAAATTTTCCATTCAAAATAATTTAATTTGTCCACTTGTTTATTTACTCATTTTTATTACTCAGAAGGATTTAAGTATTTGACAACTAATTTCAAAAGCCATTAGATTGCATAATATTTATCTTTTCCTTAGCTCCAATTGTTCGTCTTTGTTTATTTTTCATTAGCAAAGTTAGAGTCAAGAATTTTTATATATTTATCCTAGAGTCAATTGAAACTAAATTTAACCAACTCCTTTATCTCTTTTAGTGTTATTAGTAAAAGATGGAGTGTGATAATCAAACAGTTTCTTCCCTTTAATGTCGTAGATTTCAAGAAGGTTCTCCAATCGCCCAAATTTGTACTAAAGGAAAACTCATATTGCTTTATAAATTTGATGTGATTGTATGAAAAGGTGGATAAAATAAAATTGTTTTGATGTTCTCAATGACTATCAATGAGAGATAGAGTAACCATAATAAAATTAGTGGAATATTACACTTCTTCATATTGGTAATCTTTGAAACATATCCTTGTAGGGAGTGAAAAAATTCAAAAAATAAATAGAAAAATGAAAGAGAGATGTTTCATTTTTCTTTTGAAATGCTTGAAGGACAAATTCATTCTATTGGTAAATAGATAGAGACTCACCAAGTCAAAAGCATAAACATTGAGAGGATGGGTACTAGAAAATATCCATTCTAATTTTGGGAAAGGACTACCATGAATGAATTTTTAGAGGTTAATTAATTCGGCTAGTTTTTCATAAAAGGTCATTAAAGCTACTGATGTTGAGCCACTGATTGTTGAAGAATGAATTAGGCACATGACTATATCCTCCTCAAATGCATCCATAATATTGAACACTTCGGTGTCTACCTTAAATAGCCTTAATGGGAAATGTGTTGCCAAGTAAAGTGGTGAATGGAAGAAATGTTAAGGTAGAATTTGACCATTGGGTAGGAAATGGTGCCTCCTACAAATAAAATGATGATATTATTGTGAATATAAGGAATTAAGACATTATATATTTAAAAAATGTTAGAATCCCTAGTATAAATAATTTTTTGAAAAAAGGATGGAAAATCACAAAACAATTGTTCCTTTGATTGGCCTTACCTAAAAGGGCACTAAAATGGAAGTTATTCCAAAAAGGATCTTGGTAAGGACAAGGGATATCTATGCTAAAAAAGTTTTATAAAATGATATTTCTTTAGAAAATTCAAATTTTTTACCTCTTTATATATTTCATTGATGTAATTGTTGTGAATTGATAGCCTCTTGGATGAATTGAAATATAAATTACAACAACAAACAAAGTACAATATTTTAATTCATATAAACTCAGATAGACTAGGAATTTAATAGATACGATACTAAATATATGCTAACAAGTTACAACTTTAGAGAAAAAAAATCATCCACAAACCAAATCTAAAATCATTACAATCAATGCATATCCACATCATAAATTTGTTCTATTGTCTTTAAGATAAAATTTGAATTCAATGTCAACCTTAAATTTTGTCAATCAATAAGAGAAATAAGTGTCTAAAATGACTAAGCCATGAAGATCTTGATAACGAAAATTCAAATATGCAAT
>APFE031345994.1:0-25710 GCA_000404065.3 Pinus taeda | reverse complement strand
GCATATTTTTTTTCTTTATTGTTATATTGACATTATTTTTTATTTAAAGAATATTTTATTCTTATTGTAAGAGGGACTCGTGTCAACTTCACGTTGAGCATGTACATACTTACACATCATCTTCACACTCGGTTGTAGAATGATCCTCTTGCCTAAACAAGCAAGGCTCGAAGTCAAGGGTGCTAATCCCCAAGGTACAAAACTCTTACTTCAAGGATCCAAAGTTATAATACATGTCCAAGATCAAGTGTCTCCTTAGAGGTCACTAAACCTACATGTTCAATATGTCAACCCATGTATCATAAAGTCAAGTATAATCCTTCCTATAGAAAAAATCAACTCCATGTTATCGAGGGCATGAAAACCTCCTCGAGAACGCCCAATGCTTTTCCTCCAATTTTGAAGGTGTCTTGGAAAGAAAGAACACCGCCTATACATGTTGGCTACATGAATAAGTAATTAACCTCCATAGGCCTTCAACACTCCAAGGAATAATGTCATACAAACATCCACATAAGGTATAAAAACTCAAGATTAAGCCACCTCTAATGTGAAATCCATCATGGAAAACTAGGGATAATTTATACACCATACACACTACATCTTATGAATCAACCCAAACATAATCATGTAAACACTTTAAAAGTAACCCAAGACTTTAACACTCTTAACTTACAAGGAAAGTGTTTTTACCAAATATTACCTTCTACCTCTACAAATATGAATGTAAAATAGTCTTATAATCAACCGTTGTCTTCTAAAAATGAACAATCACCCATCCATTACACTCCTCCACCAAGAAACCTCATTAAACCTTATCAAAGAGCCAATAAGATCGTGAGTGAAAAAAGATAATGCAACACGATTAGAATAACTTCTAAGAGGTATATGTTCCCTTGTTAAATTTTTTGCATTCCTATACACTCTTATACTTCCTATAATATCTTGGTAAATCATCTTGAATTTTTGTGTGATGGAGAGGTGAGGAAATATCAATCCCTAATAACGCCTTGTCCCCCCATAAATATTAATCATATCAAGCGTCTAAATTAACCTATAGAACAAAAACCTTCTCTCTCTCCACAATCATTGAAGGAAAATATTGCGAACTAGAAGACCTCACATCTTCATCAAAATTCACATCTCTACTCACCACTAGATTTTGTTTTGTTGGAATATATATCCTATAGTCTATACAAATATCATTGTATTCAAGAGAAAAAAATGTCATTATACCACCTTGAATCTCCAAAGCATATCGAGGACCTATAAATTTGAAGAAACGTATATTTGAATCATTATCCACCTATCAATCGACAACATACCTCAAGTTAGTCCATGGGCCAAAGCCACCAATAAAATTTGATGATTTCCATCATGCCCATGCACCTCAAAACCTTTGGAAATCTAAGCATCAACCTGAACTAGGTCAAATCCATCTTTTTCAAAGAGTCCTAAAGAAAGATTATTATCAAGCTCAACTCTCTCTTCCCGAAAGAGTCCAACAACCCTATCCCCATGCTCTATAATTCTCCCATAAATGCAAGCCTAAAATCAATCACCAATTTCACAATAGGTTTTGAAATTGTTTCCATGGCATCCTACCATGCATGCTCTACATATGATCCTCATTTCTAGAAGGATCATGTAATTTCTCAATAAAATATACAAATTCCATAAGATTAATAGGATATTTGTAAAGATCACTCTCTCACATAGGTCCCCAAACTAGCTAGATGGCAAACACTAATAGTGAAATGTTGTCCTCAAATACAACTCTCCATTAATATCTCCCACATAAAAAATTGAAGGAATATTATTCTTTAGCCCAATACAAATTAATACGTCACTCAACTAAAGAGATTTTCTTGACAACATTTGAAAATAAATGGATCCCACTCTTCTCACAAGATAAGTATCATCATCTCTCAACTTTATAGTCATACCTCCCTCTTGTTTGTGAATCCTACTAAATATTGTCATACCATAAATCATATGTCTCAATGACCTTATATAAACATACCCTTCAACACTAGACATATTTTTAAAAGAGAAATAAGGGACCAAGACATTAGTATTTAGTAAATGTACAATGTTCATAACAAAAACTATTTTGGAAAACTTGATGGAAAAAGTACATAATTACAAGGCCTAAATGGATAGGATGCACATAATGGAAGATTTATACTAAAAGATTGAGGATAAATTACATACATATAAGAAATAAATAAGACTCTATGGTTTGTTCATGGAGCCTAATGGGGGGATTTTCTACAATTTTAGAATAAAGATCCATGTTGTTTGATGAAGTTGAGATAAATTGTTAATGGAGGACATATATTTGGAAGTCAAATTCAATACTAAAAGTAAGACTGCTTTTGTGGTTCACTTTATCCATCAAGGTGGTTATATTGGGGGCTTCTATAAACTAACTTGGAAATGAATGAGGATTTGTATATTGTATAAGAGAAGTGAGAAACTTAGTATTTTTCTAGGACCATTCCATGGATTCCCCCACTCCCTCCCAACCTTCCCCAAATTTCTTAATGGAGATAAATATTAACCTCTAATAGTAATAAGGGCTATTGGTCCCCCAAATAATTGGTGGGAATTGTCCTGATGAGCCCCATGATCATTATACGTAGTAGGATAGGTTGTGCAATTTAATATATCCTTAGGGACTTGTATATATATGAACTAAATAAAGTATGGAAACCCATGGAAAATTTTCACATGTAAAACCAATTTCAGAGGTTTTGGAGAAGGAGAAATAACTTGGGGAATCCTACTCCTATTTCAAATCCAAATCCTTGTAAGATAGTATTCTTTGAAAATTTTCACCATGCATCATGAAATATAGTAGAGAAACCCCTTTTGACCCCATATTATAAAGGAGAAATAGGATTTATCTATCAACGTAACATTCATGGTCAATGTTTTAAAGAATTCTCCCAAGTGCAATCCCAAAAATCTAAATTAAGATCCTTGAGTTAAATGGGAACTCAATCCAAATCAAAGGTTGATATTGTCTTGACAAAAAATTATAGGGAAACTCACATAGAGGCTTATATAATAATGAAAATGAATGACATAGGCTATCAAGGACTTCCTTAAAGGGGATTGAAACTATAAAATATCCTAGTAAATCTATATAGTGATTCCTTTCTATGGGATCCCTAGGTTTATATCTCTTATTAACGAGATTGGGATATTATTCATTTTACCATGAATTTTCCTTTTAAAATAATATACTTGTGCTTTTACTATGAAAATTATTTCATAGGATGCGAATATATGTGAGAAAATATCTTGTAGAAGGAAACTATAACATGAAGGTATTGTTGTTGTTTTTATTCAAGAACTAATGAGAAACAATGTTAGAATTAAGAAATCAAATATATGATCTAGATCCCTACGCCAAGCTTTTACAAACGTGTAGTGGGAAAAGTGTATTTGGCTAGTTAGAGAAATCCTTTACTTTAATAGTTTTAAATATGCCTACTAGGATATTTCTTTTTTAATTGTAAAGTGGTTTCAATTCATTAGATATTACATAAGGCTTGACTAGTGGCTTGAGAAACTGTTACTGAGGGGAATCTAAACCGTTAAAATCATTCGTGGATCACACCTAGGCTGGGCCATAGTAGCCCTTAACATGATTGAATTTTTTCCAATGGGGTTTCGAACCAGTAACATTCACAACACATAGTGACTTAGCAGTACACCCCATCACCTTCTGTTCTACACCCCGTGGGCATGCCTACTAGGATATGTTGGATCACTAAAGTCATTTTAAAATTTTAGAATAAGAGTATAGACATTAAAAATGCATATAGGCCTTTATTGATAATCATGAAGCCCCAATACTATTCCTCCTATCAAATTATTGTGGTATTTTTGAATACCTTCATTTGATCAAAGGATGGAATTCAACATGATCATGGGGTCTCATGAGAGAAAGGAGGAATTTATGTAGACTATGTAACACACCCAAACCCCTAATGTTGTATTATGGTTATGGGGCATAATTAGACCCAAACTTCAATATTTATTATGAATATGGTGTTTTCAAATTTATTCTTTCTTCTGTCACCTCAAATCACAATTTGTATACTGTCATAGTCTTCTACTCATTGATAGATTTCCAACAATATAACATTCAACTCATTTTGAGCTCCACGTAAAAAGTTATGCCCATTTTAACATTCACTCCCTTAAATACCACCTCAATGCCTAAATTCCATGCGAGTATGTGGTATTCGTTGGCCATGTGTTGCACACACATTGTTCCATGTCCCTAGCCCACATATCATATCAAACCCTACCATATCAATGCTTTCCTTAAAAAAAAAATTGTCCAAAATCCCAGGGTTCTCGTATTAAAATAAGTTGGTGTAGTTAAATGAACTGATATTCTGGTATGGTTGTAAGCCCTCCAATATGTCAATATAATGATATCCACACATGGGAGACTAGGTTATCAATTAATACCTTATAACTAAAACACATTGCAATTCACTGATAGGCTAATAGACTAGTCACAACCTTATATCTTTGACATCAAATCATATCCAACCATGTGATAAAGGTTGATGTGAAATTGCTATGCCATTATTGGCATGTTGGGGTATCATAGATTTTCCAAGGCAAAACCCACTTGAAGTCTTGCTATGATGATGTGTCGATATGACAACTCAACCTACCATATCATCCTCCAACATTCAATCACCACCAACCATGTGGAAAATGTTGATGTGTCCTCTTACATGTGTCAAATGTTGACTTGTGTGACATGTCACCCATATTTGTGTAATTGGCATACCAAAAAGGTCAAATATTAGTAATATGTATCCTACACATGGAATTTCCATGTCATCACTTCTAATGTTATCATGGCATCACCCTCCAAGGTTTTTGATACTCCAATACTTCCAATATTTGAAGGTGTTAATAAACTCACCCAATTAATAGAGTTATTTCCATCAAGTGACAATCCTTCTACTATAGCCACACCATATCAGGGATTCCTATAATGTGTTCCACATTACATTAAGGCCTCATATCCAACAACCCTCCTTTTGACTTGGTTCCTAGCCATGCTCCCTTCGATCCATGTGAATAGGGGCTAAGGTTCAGACTTCCATAAACTTCAAATTTCTATGAAATCCATAATTTTTACCCAATGACCTTTGTTTGATTAGATCTCTTCAATCACTTATAAACCAATAAATTAATTACCTTTAAGTAAGAAACTTAAATCCTCCTCATCTCGATCTTTTATACTACAAGGATTCCCATAAGATAACTCATCTCCATAGATAAACATAGCCTTAACCTCCCATCATCCTATAGGGTTAATTCCACCATTAGTATAATAGTAACACAAATCAAAATCTTTCATGAACCAATAACTAGATAAAGCCAAGACTAACCATCTCAATTTATGAACATACAAATCAAAAGGTCACAATTAACAAAGAGTGAGGATTTTGTTGCATATAACATTCATGTTAATAAAGGAATTCATGCCAACATTAAGGAAAGCCGTGTCAACTACTCAACAAACTGCTCTTACACATTTAATATAATAATATAACAACTTTTTATCTACCAATTGAATATATATAGTGAATTATAGCATAATATATACACATGAAGCATTGAACAACAATTACATTTCATTTAAAAGAAATTAATACAATTTTTTTGCCACTTGAATATACTAGAAACTAAAAAAGGGACAACCACTCTCCATCCAATCATAGGAACAACTACACTGCAAATTTCTTATAACTAACCACCCCTGAGATAGTTCTAATGTATGAAGGATGCTTTACTTAGGGAATTTCAATGAAGATTGAATTCAAGGTATAAAGCATGAAAGCCATTCTCCTTCACTTACATGAAATGAAAAACAAGAGTGTTTCCTATCAAGTACTAGGTCTAGGCTATGAATAGAACAAATTATGGCCACTGGAGGCATGCATAGCACAAAGGGAGACCCTTTCATTACTTCCTATGGTCCCCTACGCAATCCTTTCTATTTATAGTGCCTCTCATTCATGATACAACCATACAACCAAATTCTTTTGGTCTACCTGAATTAGTATGAGGGATTCTTCTCATCGGTTTCTAGTCAGAAATCATATAAGGACTACCTTGTAGGTATGTCATGACTTGAAGGGAGATTCTTTCTCCCCTTCTAGAGCCACTCTCTCAAGGAAGTTATGATCCCCATACACTCACGAGTTTATAGTTCATATTTTTACCAATGGTTTTGGGGTTCTTTTCCCACACAAAGTCTCTCTGACTCCAATGGATACCATTCACGTCCACACAAAATATCTCCCCACCAAAAACATTTCCTCATGTATTAGAGGCTTGGGGTCCCTCCTCAAGTTGTAGAGTCAACCAGGGTTGTCACATGGTATGCAACCCATGCTTGGGAAATATGGTACCCCCTCCCCCCTCTCTTTCATAAATTCTTACTAGTTGGGTGGTTTAACTAGAGCATCAATGGTTATAAACACTAAAGTTAGGGAAGATAAGAAACTTCCCAATCTCCCTTAATGGCATTCTCAAGCAAGTTTTCCTTTTAGACATTAGACTCTATATACACTTGCCCTTTTCTTAAGCTTTAGAAATTTTATAATTTAATTAAATAGGATCATAAAATACTCTTGGAAAGACATCCATGATATCCCTCCAACATTATCATCCTTCAATTACATTTAGAAAACTTTGGGGTTAGAAAAATTATTTTACATACCAAGGATCTATCCTCTCTAATATTACCAGAAAAAATCACTTTTATACGTTACTTCAATTAATGAAATTTTCACTTGGATTAATACATCAAAAACTAGGGGGTTTATATGGAAACCTTAAACATATTTATCCTTAGCAAGGATTGGATGGAAATTAAATTCATCACGGAATCCCTTCTCTTCATTAGGAAATTATCAAATTGCCAGGTTGCATATTTGGACATGTATCTTATGGAGAACCCCCAAATATCTCATGTATGCTTGAAATAATCTGGTTTGACTACCCTACCCTTGCTAGTAAAATCAATAATTGGTGCATTCGAGACCTAATTCAATCTAGTTTAAGAATGTATATATTGAACAAAAATTGTAGAATCCTAAAGTCATGGGACAATGAAGTTACTGGAGATATTTTTAAGGAAAAAATGGAGTTATATGGAATGAAAGACCTCAATGTGTTGGTAGAGGTGGAGATTCTCTCTCTAAAGGCTACCATAGATGAATCTTCATGAAGAAAATATTTGATCAAAATATATAAAATGTAGGAGGGTCTATTGGAAACAAAAAAATATATTTTTTTTCACCTAAAGAGAGTGCTTTGGCTTATCATTAGTGATATGAACTCAAATTCTTTTGTGGGCCTACCTAAATAAGAAATACCAAATTAGTATATTAATAATTTTGTCTATAATGAAGGGACTATGATATGCCCTAATGGGAGCATATATTGGCATAAATTTATATGAAATGATCCCACATATGCCCCCTTGGGGTCATATCAGAATGTAATAAACCTAGTTCTTTCTATGCCTAATTGATGATACGAGGTACTAATTTTATTTTATTTTTGGATAATTCAAATATTAGTTTTAATACCACTTTATCATGCTTCCAATTTTTTTTTATTTTTATTTTTTTTATTTTTTATTTTATTTTTTATTTTATTTTATTTTATTTATTTTTTATTTTATTTTTTTTATTTTTTTATTTATTTTATTTATTATATTTTATTTTATTTTTCTGAATAAGCACTAATTCTATTAAAAAAAGAGGTAAAAATATTTACAGTGAGGTCTTAGCCTCAGAGGGCCATTTTCCCAGCCCTCAGCAAAAAAACCTTTGAACAGAGAAAGACCGCTGAGCCTGTGAGAGAGAAGCTTGCTCAGGTCAGCAGAGAGAGTGAAACCATTACAAAAATACTTCTTGCTTGCAAGAGAAGCCAAGCAGAGGAAGCCAACCACAAAACTTCTTCGACCAGTCACTAGAACGGGTGATTACCATAAGTTACGGCAAAAAAACTAATATGGGCTGAGGAAGACCTCAGCAGTACAGTAAGCATATCAGATAAGGAGAGAAAAGCCTGCATTTGAGAGGAGAGAAGTGCCAAAAAACGAGAGCGGTGGCAGCGACCCAACAAAAGAGGAGCTTACTCGCCTGAGGTCTGTGGGTCGGAGCCCTTAGCTTCTTACATTTTCAGAGCTGCTGGCCGAGAAGCCTCGTCGTCACCAGTTGCGCTTTCCTCGGACTGATTGATCAGGTGCAGAATGCCAAAGTCATACTGAACAGGGCCACAAGCCACAACCTCGTCTTCTTCCGCTATCGGAGTGCGATTATGGTTGACCCCAGCATCCCTAGGTGAATCTTCCTGCATTTGCATGGCTGTCAAATTTGGGTTGTCCCCAGCATCGTGAGATAGGATTTCCTCAGGGGAAGGGGTAGTGGATGAGCTGATGGGCTCAACAGGCATTTCCGCCTCTTCCGATACCATAATGGTGGTGGTGAAGGTGATGATGGGCTAGTTGAGACGGCTTCGAAAGGTGAAACGCGAATTCTGGAATGAGGAATTGGGAGCAGGCCTGGCGGGGTTGGGAGGAGGCGAAGACGGAGAAGCAGACGAAATGGGAATTATGAGCAGAGAAGGAGATGGACGGGCGCGTCCTCTAGAAGCTGAGGAGCTTCCTATGCACGGCACCCCTTGACTTCGAGTCATTGCTTCACCTGAAGCCTTGCTGTGGACGCTACGCGTGATAACAGTGGGTGACAAGGGAGAAACAGACGCAGTGGGATCAACCTCTGGCGAAACAAACTGGAGATCGAGCTGACTGAGAGAATGCTGCAGGGAATGTCGGCAATTGGGCTGAGAGAATGCCATTATAATGCTGGAGGGCTGCAAGGTCAAGCTGCGGAGGGGCGTTAATGCACCTGCGTTCGGCTGATCCGAGTTAATGCCTGAAGAGACCTCTGCTCCATATCCCATCAAACTACATTGAATTTCCTGCATCGATAACCGGAGTAATAAACTCACCGCAGTGTCCATCCAGGTGCCGATCCGGCAGCCTTACGCTGGGAACACGTGGAGGGTGAGGTGCCTGTACCGGATGATCACCCGCATCCGGGGATCATGCTTCCAATTTAAAATAAGAATAAAATTGGATTTATTTTTTTATTCAATACCATGAAAATTCACTCAAAAATCACTAGTTTTACTGTTACTCATAATTAAGTCTCACTACTTTTAAATTCATAATATCCTGAAAGTAATTCTAGAATGCAGTGCAATAATAGATTAAATATAATTGTTTGATATTCAATTGTTTAGCAAGAAATTTATTCTCATTCTATGTTGCATAGTAATGCCCCAATGCATCAACGTTGAACTAAATTTTAAAATAAAACTCCCCATACTAAAGAGCACACATGCTTTTGAACATAAGATATGTTAAGCACACACTTATAGTGAGAGGAGGCATGGAGGTTGGGGGGAGGGGTGTGGAGTAAATCAATATATGTTAAGTTATTTATTTACACATTCATGAACCATTAGAAAAAAATCAAATATTAGATCTATCAGTTACAAAACATGGAGCACAAGATTTGCATAGAAGCCCTTTTAGGAGAAAACCAAAAAGCTTCCTTTTATAATTCTTTGTAGGTACCAACCTCTTGTTACAAATATTTTTAGGCATAAATCTATTAGAGGCATTGATCCCCACTACTAAAAACCTTAGTAGGCACCAACTTATTCTTCCAAATCTTCATAGACACTAATCTATTAGAGACACCACTCCCCATTACTAAGTACCAACTTAGAAAGAGACACCAATATTTTTGTTTGTGTAGTACCAACCTACATTTAGCTTGTGTTATGTCTTCCATGGTATGGTTTGTGTCATCCCATGTTGATTTGGACATATATCATGGATACTATAATGTTGGGTCTGCCCAACCCCCAAAAAATGCTAGAGAGGTATATCCATGTGATAAGAACTTAACAGAAGAAATGTTTTGAGATAGTTCTCCCACAATGATATTAGAAGGCTATATTATATTTTTTTAACACTAATGGGAGTATTCCTCACAATTAATTTATTATATTGATAGAGTTCCTAAAGTCCTTTAGATGCAAAAATGAAGATTTTTTTTTCTAGTGAAATGTAGAGGCTAGGGGTTATCAGGTCCTAAGGACAAAGAAGTGTCAAGTTCTATAACTCTTTGATATACATAAGAGTTTCTGGAAATATCACTCCTTTAAATATTTCAAAACACTAAATATGGGGGGAAAGCAATACCCTCAACCATACTACTTGATTCTTTGGTACACAAGAGTGATCTCTGCAAGTGTTCTTATTAGCACACTATAGAAACAAAATAAAAAAGGCCTTAGGTAATTTGGTTTCTGATGTTCCTAAAGGATTTATGATATACTTTGGGGTATATGGAAGACAATTATGTATACAAATATTTTTTATGCCGTACTAATCGAAGGGGTATCTACAAAGGTCACAAGGGTGTCAAACTGGGGTATCTACAAGTGTCACAAGGGTGTTAAACTAGTTGACATGACTTGTATTTTTTACATGTATTTTTCCCTAAATGTAGGTTTATCAATTGATTGATACATATTTGTGTTATTTATAGACATCAAAATGCATCTCTAGCCTAAAATAAGCCTACAAAAAAAAAGAAATGTGTTAGCTAAGGAAATAGTTTTGATAACACTTGCAGTGTTCCTTACCCCTTACACTTGAAACACAAACTAGTTATATAATGATTATAGCAATAGAAAGTCAAATACAAGAAACAACTAAGATGGAATATTTGAAATACATCCTTGTGTTATATTAATCATAAGAAAGAAAATAATCCTGATTTACCTCTTCAGTTGGGGTGAACTTCATTAAGAAAGATCTAAATGTAACAATATTGGATAGCCCATTGGGTTAGGATGAAAAATTGATGTCCCACGATGAACACATTTGTTGACCAATATTGGGGTCATGTCTAAGTTTGAAACTTTGTTAACCCACCTAGTGTGCTTATGGATGGTTGCATTAGTCTCATGGGTATAGGGGTAATCCCTCCTAATTGGTAGAGTAGATTCAAGTCTATTGTTTTGGAAAATTACACTTAGACGTTTGAATCTACGTGGATTTTCTAGATGCTATCAGAGAAGGAATCATAATAGAAGAGAAGAATTCAAGTTTGTACTTGTAGGAGGAACCAGCTTTGCAGAGCTAATCTTCAAGAGCTAGCAACATTATCAATATGGCATTCTATGGTTTGAGGCTTGAGTATTACCTTGACGGTATCTCAAATTACATTTCCTAGAGAGACCTGATGGAAGCAATCTTGGAGGACAACGGAATGAAGGAGTTCATTGAGAAGGACATCTCTAAACCATCTCCAACTAAAGTATGCACATAATCTAGCACAATGGAAGAAGTGTGTAGAAAAAAGAATAAGGATATTATTGAAAGGAGTTCGAGATGATATTATCTCAAACCTCCACGATAAGGAGAGTCCATATGCAATCTAGAAAGTCTTGACAAACTTGTTTTAGAACAATAGTAACCATGTAAAGCTGGCACTGAAGGACAAGCTTAGGAAAATCAAGCTGGAGAAGGGCAACACAATATCACTATACTTGACCAAGTTCGCCCAATGTTGGGATGAGATTGGAAGTGTTGTTGTTAAAGTTATCGAGGATGATTTGGTAAACCTAACACTTCTAGGCAAGTGTTAGTACAACTACCAATATTTGGTAAATGGGAGGTTGAAGTTACTAGAGTGGGAGCGTTTGTGGTCCTACTTGGTGCAAGAAGAGATTCAACGGAACACCAGAGATGGAACTTCATCAAAACATTATGATGAGGAGAATTGTACC
The DNA here is from genome assembly GCA_000404065.3 of Pinus taeda. Classification (NCBI taxonomy): domain Eukaryota; kingdom Viridiplantae; phylum Streptophyta; class Pinopsida; order Pinales; family Pinaceae; genus Pinus; species Pinus taeda. The sequence goes on along the minus strand of APFE031345994.1, from coordinate 13,779 downwards.
TTGGCTAGAAAGGAAAATAAAGGGAAAGAGAAGAAGTCCCAATCCAAAGGTAATTCCAGCCAAGCAGGAAAGAAGAAGGGCTTGTCAAAGATTAAATGTTTTCATTGTCACAAGCTAGGACACTATGCCACGGAGTGTCCACACAATAAGGTCGACAATAAGCCCTCATGAGGAGTAGCAGGTGAAGCACTTCCTTCATAATTCAAGTTGGATTTCACCCTCAGTACATGCATGGTGTCATTGGTGATAGGTAGTGTGTGGCACCTAGATTGTGGAGCCTCATTCCATATGACCGAAAATAAAGAGTTCTTCAGCGACTTAGAGGAGAAGGACCTCCAGATGCACATCGAGATGGGAGATGATGGGAGGTATAACGTGACGAATGTTGGTACTATTAACTTACAAAGGGAGTTTGGTTCTCCCCTCACATTAAAATATGTCATGCATTTTCTAGGTTGAAGAATAATTTAGTTTTAGTTGCTATGTTGGAAGACCGTGACTACAATTTCATTTTTAGCAAAGGAAAGGCGTTGCTTCATGAATAGCCATGGGATGGGTGAATAAGATCAGGGTTTAGGTAAAGAACCATCTAAAAATTGGATGTAGAAGGTTGTGCTACTTTGAGCATGAAAGAGAGAAGGTGCAGAGATGAGACATCGATGGATTATGGTATAGGTGACTTGGTCATTTGTACCATGACACTTTGAAGATCATGCAAAAAAAATTCTACAGGACTTCCCAAGGATGCACTTGAGCAGCATGATACATGCAAAGGGTGTACATTGGGGAAGTACAACAAAGCCACCTTTCATGATAAGGACAATCGAGCATAAGAGATCCTTGAAATATTTCACTCAAATGTGTGTGGGCCATTCTTGAGAGCCTCCACAGTCAAGAACATGTATTATATGATTTTTGTAGATGATTTCTCACAAAAGTGTTGGATATTATTCATGTAGAATAAAGGCCAGACATTCTAAAAATTTTGTGAGTTCAAAGCACTTGTCTAGAAAGACATAGGTAGGAAAGTGAAGGCACTTAGGAGAGAAAATGGTTGGGAATATATGTCAAATGAATTCAAGAAATTATGTGCATCAAAACACATTCGATGAGAGCTGATAGCACCCCATAACCCACAACAAAATGGGGCTGCAGAAAGGAAGAACATGTTAGCGCTCAAATCTACCTTAGGCTGAAATAAGGTAAAACTCAAGGCTACATCAAACCACGCTTAGCCTCGTAGCTAGCCCTACGAGGACAGGAGAGGGCTCTCTCCGGGTAAATCTCAGAAAAAGGTGATCAATGAGGCTTGAGATGACTAAATTGGTAATTAATTTTAGGCTAGGTATGAAGTATAAGGAGTTTGAAATTGATTTTTTGAAGTTTTGTTGAATCTAAGGGAAAGGCAATTTTGGGTGTGGGGATGAGACACAATTTTTGCAGAGGTCTACTTGGGGCAAGATAGGCGATTGTCTTGATGCTTTTAAAGAGAATGAATGGCTAGATTTGACTGGTGAGAAGTTAAGGAGAGCAAGAAACTTTCAAGGATTCTCCATAAACAGATGAAAACATGGAAAATCAAACAAACTTAAAGGCAGAGCATAACAAATTATGGATTCTACCTTAACACTTCATTTGTTCAATTGCAGAAGATAAGAGAAGGAAAATTATATACATAAACAACTTACAAATACTGAAAGAAGCACATCATCAACACATAAAGCCACATGAATACCAAACAATGCTGCAAAACCCTGGTCTTTCCTTTGCCAAAAATGCAGATAAAATATGTACAATAGAGTATCAAGCTTTTCCCAAGAGTCCAACCCTGAAAATGACTTAGAAAATACATAACATAGGAAAATCAACCCATTCCATTGCCTCTAGGGGTCGAGCTCATCATCCTAGGAGCTGTTTCAACCAACTCTAAACAAGGCACTACAATCTAGGCAGTCAAAACAACTTGCCTCTATAAGGTAGGAAACCAATTCATTCATTAAATTTTCACTCTTTGGTGAATGAATCTTCTAGAACAAGTAACTAAGTGTCAAAATTACATCATGTTTAATCAATTAAACCAATAGGAGTCAAAAATTACATCGCAAATCAAAACTGGTCAAACTGGCTGCATTCCTGAGCTAAAAGATGAAAAATTGGCCAAAAAGCCCTATGCACCGTGCGCCTGAGCCCTATGCACGGCATGTCTTTCAACCTGCTTTTGGGGCACTTCCCGACATCCAAATCAAGCTCACAATAGCTGGTTGGAAAGCCCTGGATGTATGCTATCTAGCCCAATTGGAATGTTTCAATTTGGAGCTCATTTCCCCCCTCAAAATGTCATTCTCCCGGAAGTACTTCCTGCTGGTGCAAAAGGTGGCAGAAAGGTGATTTTCATGGTGTTTTTGGGCCTTTTGATCACCCAAAACTTGATGAAATGCTTTGGAAATAGTTGATCATGCATAAATTACCATGAAAAACACAAAAATGTAAATTTTTCCTCCAAAAAGTGTCCCAATCTTAAGCGCGTGCGTCGACGCGCTACACGTTGAACCAAAAAACCTGTTTTTAGGACAAAATTTTCAAAATGAAAAAAATTTCTCCGAATTTGCTTAAATTTAGAATGAAGACCCTCCATTATGTATTATGCCCCGCCAATGAAGCCTCGGCGAAAATTTGGAGTGGATCGGGTTTTTTTCGCCGTTTTAGTGCTTTGCTCAATCGCCTCTTTAGAATCTTCATTTTTGCTTTGCAGACATGCATACAAGCCCAATAATGAGTTTTCATATGATGAAGCATGTCTTTGTCTCTGTTTTCCTTTGCCAACAATTTCTCCAAATGATTGTTCACACGGATGAGCATAGACTCTCGATCAATCGGTGTCATATCACCGGGTCTCTTTCGGGCCAATTCTCGATCCTCACAGATTTGCCGCAGCTCATAAGTGTATGTCATCCTCTAGCTATTTGTTGCGCTGCTGTCCCAAGTAGTTTATCACCCACTTAGCCATCTGCAATTTCTTTTGCAGCGAGTCATTCTCAGCCCTTTGCTCCTGGATGATCTCCTTTAGCTTCGAGCTAGGAGAGCTCGCATCAACATCAATGATAGTGAAATCTGTGTCCCGGCCTCCTGAAGGATCCTCATCATGCATAGGCCTCTTGCCCCTGTCCTGGATCTGTACTTGTGCTGAAGAAGAAAGCGAGACCCCTTCGACATGATGTGGAGATAATACTCGCTATGCTGATGGAGTCAACGAGACCCCTTCCACCCCGGGTAGAGATAGTACTCATCGTGTCGATGCAAATAAGGCCCTATGGCCTCGCTGGTATGTCACATACAGAGGAGCACTTATATGCTCAGTCTCAGGAATGTCTGGCTGGTGTGAAGGTGCTCCCTCATCATGAACTATCTCGGGAAGCGGCTGTGGCGCTGAGAAGAAGTCACGGGAGATGAAATCCTCCCAAGTAATGCCCTGCTGTGTCAACTGATGTATCACTATGATTTTGATTAGCGCGTAATGATATATGCTTCTATGCTGCTGTGCTGGGGTCTTCCTTTGTACTAAAGTCACCATCCTCTCTATGTTGCGACACATGAAGTACGAAATGCTCATCATACGTACCCTCGTGAAATGCATCAACAAACGGACATGGTACGCATAGAGACGCGAGAATCTTCCCTCGCAACTGAAATACCGAATGATGAGTTTCATCAATGGTGCAAACTCATCCCTCAGGAATCTGAAAGGAGAAACTGTGCTCAAGTGTCTCATATACCAAGGTTTGATGTATGGCTCATAGTAGAATCTATCTAATTGTTGGCGTTTGCTCCATTCCTCTCCTCCATTTGGTATCCTGGTGGCCTGAGCAATAGTCTCTGGTGACAACGTGAAATTTACTCCGGCGAGGTTTACATGACCATCATGTAAATGTAGAACAAATAAACGAACTAGTTCTCGATGATGTTGGGTTTGTGAGATCATCTCACAATATTGGAAACATGATTGACGCTAAAAACAATCCATTGCAAGTGGGCAAGCCTGCAATTGAGCCAAAGAAGTAGGCTCCTCCCCTGACATGCTGACCACCTTTGCCACTTTTGTGATATCTCCGTGGCACATTAACCTCCGGTGTAGAATCACTATCATACTCCTGCTCATAGACTGACTCCGTCTCTGACATGACTTTGAAAACAAGATAGCTGGAATATATATGCTAATGTATAAAACTGTGTGTACAATTGAATGCCAACTGTTCTTTGCTCTAACAATGCTGTGACCAAGGGGAAACAAATACACAAGGGAATATTAGGAAAGGGAAAACATTAGGGAATTAGGGACTTTGGAAATAAAATGTGATTAGGAAAGGAAGGGGAAATGTAAATATTGGATTGGGGTTTTGGGATATTAGGTAGGATTAATGTGTTTTTAATAGAGGTGAGGGACTAGGATTTGAGGGATTGTAGTGTAGGAATAATGAGGGAATTAATGGGGAAGAATAATGGGTGAATTTGGGAATGAGAAACAAAGGGAAATGGGGAAAAACACAACCTTGGTTACACATTGTTTTCAAACCCTACAACACTTTTTTTACATTGACAAAAGGAGGGCTTCAAACTTGGATCTCCACGGCAAACATTCACGAACCCATCACATTTACCATTAAAAAACCGAGCAAGGGTATGGATGCGAGCCTACCTGACAATTTGATGCGAAGAAGAGGCGATTTGATGCGCTTTCAAACACGTTTCGGGCTCCAAACTGTGAGCGTCGCGCGCCTTACCCAGTGCGTCGCGCGCTTGTAATTCAACACTGTGGCTTTGTGCCCAGTGCGTCGCGCGCCTAACCCAGTGTGTCGCACGCCTGAAAATTGCTCCAACCTCCACTCAAACTCACAAATTTTCTTTGGAACGATCTTCTCCACTCTTGGCATGTACAATGATTTGAAAATGTATTGAAATATCTTTATAAAGACTCCCTTTTGATTTTTGCTTGGTCCATAACACATTTTGTAATGTTTTGTCTTTGACACTTTTTCAGGATTAATAGGCTTCTGACTTTTTGGTTTCCTCCTTAAATTTGGTTGAAATAATGATTTTCTTTGACAATTTTTTGCAGGGATAACTGTGATATAATCTGGCAAAGGAGACCAAGGTTGCGCCTGGACAATTCAAGAACTGAAATTTTTGAAAATTTATTACAAAAATGAGATGACGACTTATCTTCAAAACAGAGTTTTGAAGAGAAGTCCTAATCTATCTATATAATGATAAAAATCATTGAGGTAACCACCTATCGAGGACATCCCTCTGGCCTGCTGATTTTCTTAGACTTTGCAAAACCAAATTGACTTAACCCTAGACCTAATGACCGAGAACAATTGTCATGACCTAGAAATATGACCTTTCAAGATTTGATTTTTATGAACAGACCTGGACCAGCAGTGCCAAACACAAGGGGAATGAATGACACAAACCATTCCATCAGATTTATGGCATGCCTGACGAAATGCAACTGATCAAAACTGATGGGACACCTAAACATGAAATGCAAAAAAGAGCTTTGATCTCTGACGGAGGGATAACTAGACCGACTCTAACAGACCAAATGAGAGTTAGCTTCAGAGTTGGGGAAAGAGTTAATTACCTCAACCAAACGCTGATAATTCTCGACTGTCAGATTGAATCTGAACAGATGCATGGTGGATAAGGTTCTAAGTGTCTAAGACAGATGGAGCTTTATAGAACTGGTACATAGGATTTTAATGTGCCATAAGTGTTGTGCATTTAACTTCGGAGGGGTAAAATATTAAACTTTGTGCCATGAGTCTAAGCACTTTCTTCCAAGGATCAATGTATGACTAATGACGACCCTGATTGGAGGGTTAATAAAACAACTTAAGAATTGGGTTTAGTAATATATTTACGCTTCAATAAATTATTATAAGACCTTATGGTAGTGCATATATGCAGTGAGAGAATAATTTTATTTATTCTTGCATGTTGTTTAAAATACATATATAATAAAAAAAATTGTTGGGATGTATACTTGTTACAAGTGGTATTAGAGGCACATTTTAACACTATGGCTGACTGGGAAACTAAGAGTAACCAATGTGTTAATGTACACAGAGTGAGATATAGGATATGGAGAGGATTCAAACTAGTGATATGACCAGAAGCACCTTATATGGGAACTAATCCTAAGATGTGGGTGAAGTTGGGAGAAGAGTCTTGTCAACCTCATGAAGCATTGTTGGAGATTTTTCAGCAACTTTGTGCTGAGATGACTAAATTAAGAGATGATAATGAAAGGTTGAGGCAAGAACAAGAGATAATCTTGAAGAGATTTTCAGATCTACAAAATCAACGGGATCCAAACCGAAGTGTCAGTAATGGGAATAGAACTGAACTGTTTCGCCAAAGGGAGGATAATAAGGAATCTGCAAGCGAACGTAATGATGAGGAAGGAAGATGTGATAATGCTTCTACTGATAAAGGGGTCAAGAGACAAAAATTTGAACTTCAAGGAGAATTTATAAAGGTAAAGCCTCAAACATTTGATGGTGAATCTGAGGAGGTTGTTGAGGCTTGGCTAGTTAACATGAATAAGTATTTTTAGATCTATGAATATGATATTAATTTAAAATTCAAGTTGGAAATTTATCAATTGCAAGGTAAAGCCACCCTATGGTGGGATGAAATCAAGACAATCTGGGAAATTTAAGAACAAGAGATCACCTGGAATGACTTTTAGAGACATTTTAAGGATAAATATCTCATTGAACAGTTTTACGATGAAAAGGCAAAAGAGTTTCATGATTTAAGACTTGGCCCGTTGACTATGGATGGGTGTGTGACCAAGTTTACATTGTTATTACGATATGTTCCATATATTCAGGAGGAGAAGGCTAAAGTGCAACATTTTATGAGCATTCTACCTACTTTTATGAAGGATAAGTTAGAATTTGATAACCCAAAAACAATGGATGAGATTATACGGAAGGCCTGAATTTGCTATCAGCAAATGAAGCAGAGGGGTGAAAGTGGTAAGAATGGTTTGAACAAGAAGGGATTAAAGGGTTTCATGAATAATAGAAGTGCAAAATATGTTGGTGGGAAAATGTGTATCGATGATAGCCCATTAAGTTTCGAAGAAGAAATTAGCAGAAGTTTGGAGTTCAAATTGAGACCAAACAAATGGAAATAGTGAGCAAGCCAAAAACTAGTCAACAACAAAAACCTCCTTTGCAATGTTGGGAATTTGAGGAGCCACATTATTACAAGAAATTACCACATCATGTACGAATAAAAAAGGCTGCCATCATACAAGAAGCCTCTACCATTGGTGAGGTAGAAATATACCCATAATCAATGCATACTTGGTGGATAATCAAGTTGAATATCATCCTAGAATGATAGAATGTGAAGGTAAAATTGCTAATCATCATGTCCCTATTTTAGTTGATCCAGGTGAAAGTTTGAGCTATGTTAGCTCAAAAATAGTAGAATTTTTCCATTTTCAAATGATTAAATTTCAGAATCGTTGCTTGGTGCAATTGACCACTGGTGCCAAAAGAAGAGTGACTGCCAAAATAGAAAATTGTTCTAGTGAAATTATGGGAAAACAAATTAATGTGAATTTAAACATGATACCCTTAGGATCCCATGATGTATTGATTAGGATGGACTGGTTAGAAAATCATTGGTCCTTGGTGAATTGCAAGGATAAACCTGTCATGTTCCTTAGTTAGGAAGGTGTTAGGTAGGAAATCTAGGGCATTAAAAAATCCATTAAACAACGACATATTACTACTAACCAGTTAGGAGAATCCATTAGGAAGGGTTGTAGAATCTATGCTAAGCAAGTGGGTTATACAGACTCTAAGGATAATATAACATCCTTGGAAAACTTGTCATTCATTCAAGAGTTTATTGATGTATTTATGGAAGAGATACCTGGGCTACCTATATCGATTTTACCATAGAGTTACTTCCAAGAGAAACCACTGTGTCAAGGACTCCCTACCACATCAGCATACCTGAATTAACAAAACTTAAAATGCAACTCTAGGATCTCCTTGTCAAAAACTACATTCACGCAAGTGTGTCATCTTGGGGAGCCCCTGTATTTTTTGTAAGGAAAAAACATGGTACTATGCGGTTATGTATTGACTATAGGTAGTTGAATAAGCTGAGCATAAAAAATAAATAACCTCTACCATGAATTCATGATCTGTTTCATCAAGTTAGAGGGGCTAGCATGTTCTCAAAAATTGATCTATGATCGAGATACCATAAAATACGAATTAAGGATGAGTATATTTGCAAGACAACCTTTCGAAATCACTATGGCCATTATCACTTAGGGGTGCTTCCCTTTGGACTTATCAATGCCCCTGCAACATTCCTGAGTTTAATGAATGGTATATTTTAACCTTACCTAGATAGATTTGTGTTGATCTTCATTGATGACATTCTAATATATTCCAAGAACCTAGAGAGCTTGAAAAACATTTGAGAATAGAATTGCAAACATTACGGGATAACTAGTTGTATGCTAAATACAAAAAATCCAATTTTTACAAGGACCTAATCCAGTATTTGGGACACATCATCTCCTTAGAAGGAATAGTTGTGGACTGTGAGAAGATAAAAACTAGCATTGAATGGTTTTTCCCCAAAAATGTTGTGTACATTCGGTCCTTCATGGGGTTAGGAGGATATTACCGTCCTTTTATAGAAGGGTTTTTAAAAATTTCTTGCCCTATAACTTCCTTGCAAGAGAAAGGAAAGGTTTTTAAGTGGATCCCAAAATGTCAACAAAGTTTCATTCATTTGACATACTTGTTGACTACATCACCTATTTTTAAGTTGGAAAATCTAGAAAAATAGTTTATTGTTTGCATGGATGTGTGCATGGAAGGTGTTAGAGGTGTGTTGATGCAAGAAGTGAGAGTTATAGCATACGAATGTCATAAATTAAAAGATCGTGAACAACAATACTCTGCATATGATCTGGAGTTGACTGCAGTAGTCCATGTGTGCATGGAAGGTGTTAGAGGTGTGTTGATGCAAGAAGTGAGAGTTATAGCATACGAATGTCATAAATTAAAAGATCGTGAACAACAATACTCTGCATATGATCTGGAGTTGACTGCAGTAGTCCATGCCTTAAAAATGTGGTGACATTATTTATTGGGAAATAAATTTGTGTTAATGATTGATCACAATAGCTTAACGAGTTTCTTTAATCAACCTGATTTGAATGCTCGTCAAGCTAGGTGGACAAATTTTCTGGGTGAATTTTATTTTAACATAAGGCACCTCAAAGGGAAACAGAATCGAGTGGTTGATGCACTACGAATGAAACTACATTATGTGTAGGAAACTCACAATATAGCTGAGAATAATAATTTTTTTAATATTAAGGAAGCTTCCCATAAAGATCCTGAATATAACTTCTTATGGCAGCAAGCTAGTCAGAAATAGAACCTTGGGGAAAAATTGATTATAGAATAAATCCTCACATTTTATTAACTTTTAAAGGTTGGATATTTGTTCCTAATCAAATCTCCATAAAGTAGTTCATGTTAGATGAATTTCATAAAAATCCATATGTTTCCCACTCCGAATATCAAAAGTTTTTTCTGCAATGAAAAAAATATTATTTATCACTAGGCATGAGAAAAGACATTACTTAGTATTTGGATAAATGCCTAAAGTGTCAGCAAGTCAAGATGGAACACCAACAACCTGTCCATCCACTACCTATCCCTGAATGGAAATGGGATACAATTACCTTAGATTTTATCACAGGTTTTCTCCTAAATCTACAAGGAAGAAAAATTCTATCATGGTGGTGGTGGATAAATTGAGTAAAATAACCCATTTTAAACCAGTTAAACTGTCATACAAAAAGATTATAGTTGGAGATATATTTATGAAATAAATATTTCGATTACATGGTATACCCAAGGTGGTGATTTTTGATAGAGACATAAAATTTACATTATCCTTTTGGAAATCCCTTTTCACTAGATTGGGCACACAAATTTAGTTTAGCACTGCATGCCACCCCCAAATAGATGGGAAACCTGAGAGGGTAAATTAGGTGTTGGAAGACATGCTACGAATATTTGTGATGCAACAACCAACTAAGTGGAGGAGTATCTCTACTTAGTTGAATTCACATACAATAATAGCTACCATGAATCATTAGGTATGAGCCCATTCAAAGTGTTATATCAGAGGAAATGAAAAATCCCCATTGACTGGAATAATCATGAAGACAAACTGGCGTTGGGACGTGATATGCTATCTAATATGTAACATACAGTCAAGAAAATTCGTCAAAATTTAAAAGTCGCTCAAGATAGGAAAAAGATTTATGCGCATACAAAAAGAACCTACAGGTAGTTCCAGGTAGGAGATCATGTGTACTTACAAGTTAAGCCTAGGAAAACACCTTACGGTGGGGTTGATGTGCTAAGTTAGCACCTCAATTTTGTGGATCTTTTCAAATCCTCAAAAGGATCAGGGCAGTGGCATCCAAACTTACATTACCAGGTCATATTCGAGTCCATAATGTATTCCATGTTTCCTTGTTGAAGAAGTATGTGTATGATACTAATCATGTGATTGATTGGGGAGATGTGCATGTAACATTTAAACTTGTAATTGATTTATGAATATAAATATAACTAGCATGAGCTAATACTAGTAGTGGCCATTAATAGGTTGACTTGGACAAAGAGTTCCTGGTAGAGCCTCTGTGTATTCTCAAGCAGAGAGAAATCACGTTATGGAGCTGAGTTATCACCTAGGTTAAAGTGAAATGGAATCACTTTAGCCCGGAAGAAGCCACACGGGATGATGAGAACTTTATGTGTAACGCTTATCCTAATATATTTCAATAGATTGAGCTAAACACCAAGGATGGTGTTTTGCATGAGGGAGGGGAGATGTAACACCCTTGTGAATACTTTATTAAAGTTATTGTTGTCAGTTTTATTTGTTTTGTTTTATTTACCGTATAAAATCAATGACTCGTGGCTTGGAAAAGGCCTAATGAAGGTTTTTGGTGAAAGATAATTAATTTCAAAAAGAATGTTTTGTTGTTGTTGTTTTTTTAAACTTCCAGACAGTTGGGACAATTATCAATCCCACCCATCCATAGAGAAGAAGGAAAAAATACCTCCATCTTAGTGGGAAAATGATCCAAAGAAATCAAGGGAAGTTGGAGGGTTGAGAAGAGAGAACGGTTGGAACTGAAGAACATTGTACATGATTGTTAATGTGGGCAGGACACTGTTAGACCAAGGTGTTCTTAAGATGGGCTTAGAACTAGTGGAACCCTTGGAAGAACCCTTGTGGGTTGAAGTTATGAACTGGAGAGGTATGTTATTGATGTTCATAATTTCTTAGAATAATATTGAGTTCTGAAACTATTTGGAGGGGAAAAGGCTCTGGGGAGAGACTGGACGTCATTCCCAATCTCATGGTTGGGTGGTGAGATCTTCCTAATAGAATTCTTCTGATAACCAAGATTTTGATAGATAAATGCTTTATAATTTTTTTTCTTTCTTGTGATTGAATGATAAATCCTGTGCTGCCTTATGAATTGAAATTCTGTTACCAGATTCTGAAGGATTTTCCTAGTTTTTAGAAAGAAGATATTTGTAAATAAATTAGATTTAACCTATAAAACCAATCGGTATCTTCACTGTGAATATTTTATTTATAGTTAAGGGTTAGGTACAAGGAAGGTCTATCATATTGAGTTCAAACACATAATTTTTGAGAGATAGAAGTGTGGAAGGAATATTGGGTAATGGTGGAAAATTGTCAATACCAACCAAGTGCAAAAAACGAACCTAGATTTTCTTTAGAGTAACAAACTTGATTTTGGTCAGAGATTGAATGAAGGAAAATAAAATTATGTGGTTAAACCCTAAAACTTAACCTAGCCTCTATATGGTTGAAATCTTCGGCATTAAACGAGGAGGAAGAATCTCCTGAGGTTCGGTAATGTGATCCTAGTTACTCTAAGTCCAACTCTTTTGTTAGTATGCACAAACCTCAAAATAGTAACGAAATTGAAACAAGATTCTAATATCATCAAGGTAGCTTTCAAGAAATAAAATATTAAGAAAAATTTCAAATAAACCTTTCCATCCATTCTTAGTATGCTAAAAAAATAATAATTCCATTAAACTATTATATGGAACCAAAAACAAATCTTTCAATGAGACTTGACTAAATTATGGGCTACTTGTTAGGTCCCTATAATGCTAGTGATTACCACATTACTATTGTAGTTGTATCCATTATTAATATTGTTGTGCCCCTATTGTCCCCATATTGTTATTATTGTGCCCCATAGAATCCCTCTATTGTTATTTTTGTGCCTTTATATTATTATTGTTAGGTCGGTTGTGTTATATTATGAATCCTTAGACTCATAGATATAGAAGGGAGGTTTTTTCATTTGAATCATAAAAGAATCATTCATTTGTGTAATGTAAAGGAGGTTTCCCCCTCGAAGAGGCTCAATTCTAAGGCATTGATCTATCTTTTCTATCTTTCTGTGAGTTGGTTTCATAACATTTGGTATCAGAGCTTTGGATTCTAGGGTTTTGTTGCCCCAAATAGGTCATCGTGGTATTTTTGCTATAACTTGTTCCCTTTGACGTTTCAGAAGCACAAAAACACCCATTTGAGATGAAATCGCATTAAACCTCGGGTTCGAATTTCAAAGCTTTTCGCACTATATTTATGGAGATATGATCTGAGGAAGTTGGTCTTTTTTGCAAACTCTTGAATTACATTCCAAAAAGGTGACCTGGGGAAAATCGTCATAACTTTCTCTCTGAGCATCGGATTGAAATTTCGTAAGAAGGTATAGAAATAGGACAGACTGTAGTTTCTTTTATATATTTTTTAGAGCCAACGGTTGAAACAGGGACACATGGCACGTCGTACAATTTCACTCTACTGAACTAGTCTATAATCAGGTCACTATGGAATATTTGGCATAACTCTTCCTTGGAGAATCCAATTTGGATCAGACTAGTGGCATTGGAAAGAGGACACAAAGGGCTACTGCAAGTCTCAATTTTAGAATGGGATGATCCAAAATTGCAGAGATACATCAAAGGTAATATTGAGCTCCTACAAAGTGAAAAAAAAAAGGTGTGTAGATTTTTTTAAATTTTTGCTTAAGTGTGGTTTGAAAATTTATTTTGAAGGAATTCAAAGAGCATAGTAGAGCATTATTATCGGTAACTGATGCCCCAAGAAAAGAAAATGAAAACACCTAGTAAGCAGCCTGAAAGATCTAGCATGACTCATGAAGAAGAGGAAGAAATGCTACATGATATATCAAAATTGCAAGACCAAGTGCAACAAATGTCACGCTCACAAAAGCTAACAGAAGCTAAGATAAATGGAATGGAATCTAAGATAAATGGCGTGGAAACTAAGATTGATGATTGGAAGATAGATTTGAAGACAGACATGGAAGAATTGAAGATAGATTTGAACACAAATTTGAAGACAGGCATGGCAGATTTCAAGACAGATTTCACAAATTTTCTACAAGAAATACTTACTAATGGTGAAAAGGTAGTAAAGGAAACTCATCATGTGAGCAAAAAAAATGTTAATCATGATATCATAGACTCTAATGTTGGATCGAACACCCACCATATTCCAAAAATCAATATGAGGAAGTTTGATGGCAAGGATCCCGCAACATGGATATTACAGATGGAGCAATTTTTC
>APFE031345980.1:0-14484 GCA_000404065.3 Pinus taeda | reverse complement strand
CTTTATCCTGTTTAGTAATTAGGGCTATGAAGGAGGTATTTAGCGCTTTTAGGATTGTTTTTTAAATTCTTGAATCCTCCACCACCTCCAGTATGTCCTGTTTGACTACTTCCTAGACTGCCTTGAAGAAGTCAATGTTGAAACCATCCGGTCCAAGAGCTGTCCCATTGTACATCTCATTTATTACTTATTTTACCTCCTCTTCTGTCACTGGTCTGTTGAGATTATAATTATCTTCCCTGGTCACCAGTTTTGGAATATACTGCATAAATTTTTTAATAGCTAGCGATCTATCTAAGATAGGTTCCTTTACTATATTTTGAAAATGTTGTACTAGAATGGATTCCATATCTTTTTGTGTGCTTAGCTCTTCCCCTTGAGGATCTATGAGCTTTGTGATTCGATTATGAGCCCGATGTTCCATGGTTGATTTGTGGAAAAACCTTGTATTTCTTTCTCCTTCTTTAAGCCATTGCACTCTTGATTTCTGCTTCCAGAAGATTTCTTCCTGCTGACATCTGATGTCCCATTCCTGTTGGAGAGATTCAGCTTGCAATTTCTATCCTCAGTAAAGCCTTCCTTGATAAGAAGTTGGTTAATTTTTTGTAACTTTTGTTCCACTTCTCTTTTGGCTTTAAAAATGTTGCCAAACTCACTTTTGTTCCAATCTTTGAGTTTGACCTTAATGTGTTTGAGTCTCTGTTGCAGAAGGAACATTTTCGTGCCTTGAACGGGTAAATCTTCCTTCCACCATTTACCAATATTGGAGATGAAGTCAGGGTGAGTAAGCCAACCATTTTCGAACCTAAAAGGTCTGTTCCTCGGAGTGCTAATAAAAGAAGCTTCTAGCTGAATAGGCCAGTGGTCCAATCCTCCAAAAGGAAGGATAAAAGCATTTAAGTTAGGTCCAGAGAGGAAGAGATTCTCCGAGATGATGAATCTATCTAGTTTTGAGGCAACTTGGGAAACTCCTCCCCTCTTATTGTTCCATGTGAAGGTTCCATTTGCTCTTTCTAAGTCCACTAGCCTCAAATTTATTAGGAAGTTCTGGAAGGCAATAAAGTCTCTTCCTATTACTCTAGTTCCTCCTTTTTTTCCATGAGAGATTTGATCATGTTGAAATCTCCACCCAGAATCCAGGGCATTACTGGGTGTCTCTCCCTTAGCTCCTCTAGTGAGGTGAGAAGCTTGAGTTTGTCTTCTGATTTTTGTGGACCATATAGATCTCCTTGTCACCCAAAGGTTGGATAACCATTGAAAGATAGTTACTAGATGCTTTCGCATCCAGAATGCCAAATTTCTGAGGATTCCAAAGAGTAAGAAAACCACCTGCTGTGTTATTGGCTTTGACTTCTAGGTGCTCATATTTACCGAGCCATTTGTTATGTATATCCCAGACTTTATCTATGGAACATTTTGTTTCCTGTATGAACACCATATCTGGGTTTTCTTCTTTTAATCTGTTGTTGAGATTCCTTTGATTCCTTTTACTTCCTAGACCTCTAATATTCCAGGTTGTGAGCTTCATAATGATGGGTTTTTGAATGAGTAACTGGTGAGATCTTTCATCTTACCTGAGTTGATCATGAGCTTTCCACACTCTATTAGCAACTCATTTTGTCTTTTTCTTCCTCTTTTCCTGCTTGGGTTTTTGGTCGAGTGTCCTGATATTTCCTCCATTGGTTTGACCCCTCTATGGTCTTGGCTTTCATGGTTTCTTTTGATTCCTCAGGCTTTTGTCTGAGATCTCCAGAGGAAGAGTTGTTGTACTCTGTCAAACTCCTCTTGTGGTAGGGAGTCTATCCCTTTGTTGGTTCCCTGGTTTAAGAATTTTTCTAGATCAAGATTCTCCCTCTTAAGAATCTCATGTAGTTCTTGGTCCTCTATCTCAACTTCACTTGGGGTCGTCTCCTGGTCCCTGATTAGTTCCATGTTGTTTGGTATGGTTTCCTATTGTTAGCTATTTTCCTGTATTATTTCCATGTTGTCCTCCTTTTCCGTCTCTATAGGATAATTGTCTAGTGTAACGACCTCTTTAATGTTCCCCCCTTCTTCTTCTAAAATTTCAAAACTGTTGTGACTTGCTATCTTGTTTTCACTCTGTTTTTTTTGGTACTTTCTTCTTCCTCCTTTCCCTCTTCCTCCCATCTTGGTGAATCCTTCAGGATCTTTTCCTGTGTTGGTTCTCAGATTATTCTCCCTTTTGTTTTGTGGGTAGTCTCTAAATAGGTGCCCATGTTCATGACATTTCTGACATCTAAAAGGGGCATGTTCATAGTCCACCGCTTGTACCCATTCCTCATCATAAACTTCTATGATAACTTCATCCAGGAGTGCTCTCGATAGATCCATTTCCACACATATTCATGAGAAGGAGGTATATTTTCCTCGTAGAGTTTCATCTGAAACTTTTAGAAAATGTTGTAATTTATTTCCTATAGCTTTTAAGGATTCAGGCAACTAATAATCTAGAGGTAGGGAGTAAAGTCTTATCCATACCGGTACCGATGTGAACGTTTCTTGCTCTGGGACAAAGTTCATTACCTAGGGTTGCATATATAGTCCTGCAGCAACATAGAAGTAGGGTCCTCCTTTAAACACTCTGTCTTTGTCCTCTATGCTAGTGAAAACCACTATGAAGAAACCCTTGGACCCTAGATGTAGAGTTATATATCCCTTTGGTTTCTAGTTGTTTCTTATCCAAGTGTACAGATTCTTCTCTGTGGGCCATATACCCATAAACTTACCTATAATAACATAAGTCACCATGTGATCTCTGTGCTCCTGTAGTGCATGATCATTCAGAACCACTCAGAGTTTGATGGTTGACTTGGGCTTACAGGGTCCTGCTGCAGATTTGTACACATTTTTCTGACTACTGTCCTATGGTCTCTCCTCCCTTCTGACCACCCCATGAGTTTCTTCCTGTTCATCAGCTTTGCTACTTTCTGGTTCTTTTGAGTCTGTCTTCTTTTTTTCAGGCGTCCAAGGGTTTCCTGAATCCATTCAAACTCGTTTCCCTTCTTCTATTTGATACGATGTTGCTGTAGGAGGGAGTGGAACTCCCTCCTCCTAGCCCCTCCATTGTTACCAGCTCACTCCTCCTGTTGCTCCCTGTTCTAAACCCTAGCTTCGTTCTCCACCAAATGATGAAAGTATTATTCCCTTTGACCTCTAGAATATTTTAAGGACCTAACCAAAGATTGTCAAACTTCCCAATTTTTCCTTTATCTTCTATTCTTGCATCCCATATCAGTACTAAGTCTCCTTGCCTAAGGTCTCTTTCTCTAGATTTCCAATCAAATAAACTCTTCATCTTATCCTAATAATGGAGAAGCTTGTGTTCCACATCTTCTCTTTCTTAATTGAGTTTGATGATCTAATTTATTCTTTTCGAAAAATCACCAATCTCCTCATATGAGTCTCATAAGATATTCATCACTAGAAATACTAATTGAGTTGGAAAGATGGCCTCAATGCATTAAACTAATTGAAATGGATATTTACCAGTAGATCTTTTAGGTGAAACTATGTTTGCCTAGAATGCATATTTCAGGTGACTATCCCAGTTTCTTTTGTGGTCTTCTAATATGTTTTTGATGACTTTGATAAAAAAATTGTTTAAGGATTTTGTCAGTCCATTCCATTATGGATAGTAAGGTGTAGAATGATGTAGATAAATTTGGTATTTCTGGAAAAGCTCAATCACTTTTGTAGAACTAAAATCTTTAGCACTATTTTCAATTATTTCTCTTGGACAACAAAATATAGATAAAATATTTTCTTCAATGGACTTTGTAACTACAAAATGAGTTGCCTCCCTGACAGGGATATCTTCTACCCACTTTGTGAAATAATATATTACTCTCAGGATCCACTTATGTTGATTTCTTGATGTGGGATTTATTTCACCAATGAAATATAAACCCCATTGTAGAAAAGGATCTTTTATTAATACATGAATAAGAGGTAAAGAGGATAATTTTTGTTTACCTGAAAATATATGACAAGGAATGCAAATATGAACCTTTAATCCAACTTGAGAAAATAGCTTAGGCCAATAGAATCGTGCTCACAATATCTTGTGTGCAGCTTCCCTCCAAGCATAACAATCTCCACATACTCCTTCATGAAAATGGTCAATCACTCCTTTTGTTCCACTTTCGGTCAAACATAATAGCAAGATATTTCCAATATAGAGTAGCCTTAACTATAAAATATTTCAGAGACTTAAGTCTAAGAGATCTGTCACCAATGAGCAGAGGAATTTCTTGTGAGATTGAACTAGAAGAGGATTGTTATGGATTCTTCTTCCCTTGATTAGGAGTGGAGTCTTGTGTATTCTTCTCCAAAGTTGTATTTGATAGTTTCATAATTAAATTAACACCCAAATATTTTCAATTTAATTATTTAGTAGTTTAGCCAATCCTTGTTCTTTTACCAACTTTGTAGGCTTAATGCCCAAATCAAACTCTCAAATCTTAGCTATTCACCTTCCCCTCTTCCCATATGTATTAGGTGGAGTGAGGAGTTTCTTTACTGCATTGTTGGGTACATATGTTGTTATTTTAGAATGCAGTGCATAAGTTATGAATTCTTTCAAATCCTAGACTAAAACATAAGTTTGCTTTTGATAATGTCATACTTTAGTTATGCACCCCTCATGACTTTACTAAAGAAAGAAATTGGTAACTCACAACAACCTTGATTCTACTGTAATAAATTTTTTTTTATTGTAGTGTCTGATGCAAAGAAAAGACAATAAAGGGATTTAAATAATCAGGAATGGTTAAAATTGGTGCTTCTAAAGTGCCTTTTTGATCTGAGCAAAAAAAAATTAGAATGTGCATTCCATTTAACTTCATTATTCTTCTTGAGCATATCAGTGATGTCCTTTACAATTTCAACATAATGAGGTATAAATCTTCTCAAGAAATTAATATTTCTTAAGAATGTTTGAATTTCTTTCTTTGTTCTTGGAAAATTCATCAACTAAATAGAAAATACTCTTTTCATATTTATTTTGACTCCTTCATCTGAAATAATGTGTCCCAACGATTTTCCTTCCTTCATGGCAAATATTGAATTTTTGGGATTAAGAGAAATCCAAACTTCCTACGCCTTTTGAAAACCTTCTTTAAGTGTTTAATATGTTGAGAATCATATTCATAAAAGACAGTAAGGTCATCAAGGTAAATAACCTTGAATTTTTTTGTTTCTCCAACAAAAGACAAGTCCATAGCTCTCTAGAAAGTTGCTCAAGCATTTATTAGGCCAAAATGCATCTTGGCATACATAAATGCACCCGAAGGTGTGGTGAAATTTGTTTTACTCATGTCCTCTTCTCTCACTAATATCTGAATGTATCCTGAAAATCCATCCAACATTGAAATTTTGTTTGATACTATTACCTTTTGAAGCAAATAATCCATCTTTGGTAAAGGATAGTTATCCTTCAGGGATGATTTATTCATTTTCCTAAAATCAACACACAACCTTATTTCTCCATTATTTTTCTCAACACGGACCAAATTTTCTATCCAATTAGAATATCTTAGAGGTACCATAATTTTTGCATCAAGTAATTTATTTATCTCTTTCTCAATTACTAGTAAAAAAATTAGATTAATTCTTCTCAATTTCCGCTGCAATAGTTTGGCTTCTGGTTTTAAAGGAATATTATGTTCGCTGATGGATGTATCATATGTTTTTAGGTCTTCATATTTCCATTCAAATACATACTTGTATTTTTCGAACAATTCAATATTTCTAGCTTTAACGTCCTAAGACAGTGACCTTGACATTTTGATATTTGCAATACCAATATTACATTCATGTATATCTTCTTGTTCATAATTTAGAAGTAAAAAATTAGGAATGTCATTTTGATCAAATAATTTTTTAATGGGAACTAATTCTTTTGGATTATGACTGATGGGTAGCTGAATATTTTTTCCTTCAAATTCTCACCCTACTAAAATATATTTTCCTATACTTCCTCATTATTTTCGTGATCAATATGTAAACATCAAAATTATTCAATTTCTTGCAAAAATTTCTTCAACTGTTCATCATCTTCAAACACCTGTCAGTGCTTCACATTGTTTGGGATAAAAGGTTTATATCTAACTTCAACTTGATATGGTAGCTGGAAGGAATATGGAACTTTGAAGGTACTTGTTGAAACTGCCAGAGAATCTGCTTGTACATTGCCCTCCCTTGGTATAGCTGAAATATTCACAACTTGAAAATATTTTTCTATGCAATCCCTCACCTCATTCCTATAAGTTTTAAATCTGAGATGTTTAGTCTGACAAGAGTTTCTAACTTGTTTCACCGCTATCTAAGTCACCAAACACTAATAATCTTTGCACTTTCATTTTCTTAGCTAATTTGAATCCAGGAATTAATGCTTCATATTTTCCTACATTATTGGTGACTTCAAATTCCAATTTGAAATACTGGTTGATAATTTTCTTTTTTGGTGAAATAAAAAAGATTCTAGCTCTCGATCCATCTCTTAAAGAAGCTCCGTCAAAATACATTCTCCAAATATCATTCCCTGAAGACTAAAAAATATTGATAGTTTCTTCAATTCTATTTTGTACATTATATTCTTAATTTAAAGCCAAAATGAATCACTATAGGTCTTGATCAGTGGAATATATAGGGTGATTCATAGCATATTTAGCATCACATACTATATTTATAAATCTAAATTTTTCGTACAATCTTAATTGTTCTCCTCCATAAAATGGAATTGTGGCACATGACATATCCATTTGTAAATATACTCCTATCTTAGCACACCAAAATCTAGATAGAAGCATACCAAACTTGGGAGGGATGTTTATGAATACTATATCCATTACCACACTTTTTAAATGGACCTAGACTAAGGTCACTACTAAATCTTTTATTAATCCCAAACATTGTACCTTCTTGGAATCAAACCATATTAAGGCCTTGTCACTTGCAACTAAAGTTGATCCATAATGATTTTTGGCATTACATTATGAGATGCACCATAATATAACATACAATTATAGTGGAGAAATTCATGGACCTTTAGAGTTACATAAAAAGGAGGAACACTTTCATCCTGAATATCATGATTTGGAACAACAATAACATAAGGCTTTTCATCTTGAAAATTGAGCACATCACCTTTAGCATCCACTCTTGAGTATTGAATCCATTTAGACACTTTCTACTTATAACCAATATTTCTTTTCAGTTGTGATAAAGGAATTGGAATTTTAACTCTTTTTAATTCCTTTTCTACATTAAAAGCAGAAGAAACCAAGTTTTCCACTTTTGACTGATCTTGTGATTGGCTTTGTTGTTGTGAGAATGAAGCTTCAACAATCTTATCCTGTGATACATCAAAAATAATTTTCTGTATTGGTCTACCAGGATTTAGTCTTGGCCTTAAATCATATCTTTTATCGAGATCAACAATTAGAAATTCTGAAAAACGTTGATATTTGGAAACTTTAGAAGGTTCCAAATTATAAACTAAAGATTGATTTGGACTCATAGGAACAATAGTGCCTTCAAGAGATTGAATAACAAAATAATTGACGTCATCTACAATTGGTGTTATATTTTCAATATCTTGATCATCAATCATCAGTGGGGGTTGAATTTGTTGATATGTATTTTTTCTCTCTCTATAGAATATGGGGTTGAAAATTTCTTCTAAAAGGTCTCAAATGTCTATCCATATTTTGTTGTGCTTGTCTAGGCTGAGTTTCCATTCTTGAGATTCTTTTAGAAACTTTTCTTAACATTGAAGTAATTTCATCAATTTTATGGTCTTATTCCTTAGCTTTTGGTGATGAACCAACTTAAGGATTTGCCTTCAACTTTCTCTCTGCTTTCTCTAATTTTTCTCTCAACTTCCCTGATGCTGCTCTGTTAGCTTCAAATTTGATTGCATCAATTTGCATATCTACCAAAGTTGCATATTTCCTTTCCCTTAGCATTAATGAAAATTCATCATCAAAAGCCTTAGAGAACCTAACTTTGGCCGTAGTAGCCTGGGATTTATAATCTACAGGCATTTTGTTATAAATTTTGTTAAACCTGTTGATAAACTATAATACATATTCACTAGGATTTATTTTGAGATCATCAAACTCAGTTAAATAATAAACAAGATCCTTCTTAATTCACAACTAATTTATAAAAATCCTAGTTAACTCCGCCCGTGAATGAATAGAATTTGCAAGAAACTCCGTAAACCAAACCCTAACATTTCCATCCAACGAATGAACAAGAAACCTCATATATACATCTTCATGTTCTATTTTTAGATTATTTGCAAATTCTAAAAAGGTAGATAAAGGATATTCTCCATTTAACCTTGTTTCCCCATTGTATCTAGGTAAGTACTTTAGATATCCATAAGGGAAATCATGAAGTTGAGTTGTTGGTGGAAATACCAATGTTGCATCTCTAACAACCACAATTAGTCCCACACTCGCCATAATTGGTTGTAAATGTGGGTTTTTTATGGGATGAAGGTTTCTTTGGGGTTCTTATTTTGAAATTAGATGATTTTTTGGATACTAAGGATGGATCATTAGCTTTTTGACCTCAGGAACAATTGTGTCTTGATCCTCAGATGTAACAAGATTTATATAAACTTTGAATTCCTCTTTAGTTTTATCAAATAAAGGTATGAATAATAGAGGATATACATATCTTGTTTTAAGCTCAGGTAGTTGTATTTCAATTTCTTCTTCTATATTAGAAGATTCTGAAAGAGACACAAGAAGTTCAAAAGATTCAAGTTGATGAACCAACAAATTAGTTTGTAGATCCATTCCCTTAAAAAGAAATTATGGGAATTGAGGAGGTAGATCATATAGATTAGAAGGTACTGGAATTTTCTCTAATTGACTAGATTGAGAAAATTATTTTGGTGGAGTAGAAGAAGAATATGCTTCAAGTCTAAGTCTGAGAGAAGAAATCTGAACAATTCTATCTATATCCGATAATGGTGCAAACATTTCAGGATCAGAATGAGATCTAATATGTCTTCGAGGAGCCAGATTTTTAAACTTATGAAGTCACCACATTAAAAATTTCAGCCTAATAGCCTCTTATTCACAATTAAGAGGAAAGTTTAGTCATTTCCCTAGAGAAAAATAGATTCAAAACTCATTCCCTAGAAACGACGCCTATTGGATTTTGTTTCTTTGTAGACATTCCTTGAATAAAGAACTGTGCCAAAGCATCAATTTTGAGGGGTATATATGAAATCGATGATCGAGAGATGAGAATACTTGTTTATTCATATAATCTATGTTCCTTTAGATCAACTAAAGTGCCAATGTTCCATTATAACAACATAGAATATTTATAAGCTCTTTGAAAGAAGAATTAAGAAGAACTTAGAAGATTAAACATCCTTTCTAACATCTAATCATCTGAGATGAGAGGAAACATATAGATGAATCTCTACAGTGAACAAAACATATTTAAGTATAGCATAGAAGAAATAATCTATTGATTTTTGAGTGATCAATTAAACATATTGTTCAATTTTTACACAATATAGAAAATAACTTTGCTATGGATGTCAGTGAGATTGATACTTGGTGCTTCCCTTCCCAATGTCCTACACCACCTAAAAACTATGCATAAATAGATTATTAAGATCACTAGAAAACACTCACAATTACACAAATGTTATCACAAATGGAAACTATAATCCTTTGATTACCTTGAATTTGAAAGTATTACTGCAATATCACCAAAAATTGCTCCATGTATCAACCTTTTTTTACTAAAAAAGAGTAGTATATATAAAATACTTTACAAAATAACTAATCCTTTAGAGGATTTACATCAAAAATAAATGTTTATCCAATAATTTGGATAATATTAAAAAAATTAATACTAAAAATAGAAAATTTCATCTAAAATTATCTCAAACTTTGCTTCATTACGACAAAATATGTGATGTATCTAAGGTTGTTCTATCTTTGCTACCAAAAATCCTTAGCTACTTTGGCTGTTGCTGATATATTGCATTAATAAACTGGATTTACTCAATAACCTTAGTGAACTTCTCCCACCCTTCATTTAGTGAATAACTGAGATCAATTAACTACCTATAAGACTCATCTACTTCGGTGTATTTCTCAAAAGAGAGTTTTACTATGAATAAATGTTTGACTTTGTAGCAAATGAAAAGATCAACAACTAGATTTTGAAGTAATTCTTGACCGTTAATATCTCCTCTAATCCCAACAAATTTTGACTTGTCTCCTACCTATCTATTTAACAAACTTTGATTTGCTCATCTGATATCATTTAGCCTTGCTGAAAGAAGGGAAACTCTCTTCCGCAGAATAGAAAATTTATTGTAAAATTTGTTAATTTGCACTTGTAAATTTTCACACGTTTCCTTAGTCTTCAACATAAGGTATTTTTTCTGAGTAGTTTTCTTTTATCAATAATTGTAGTTGTTATGTCTTCAATTCCTATTTCTTCAAGTTGATCTCTTTATTTTGTGTTGAAATCTTTAATGATTATGATTTCCTGTGTAGGTTTGTTTCCTAATTCAACTTTTATCTCGCCAATAGCTTCTTGTGTCCTTTCTAATAATTCTTCCTACTCTACAATAATTCAATAATATACCATAAATAAGAAATGTATGACATAATTTCTAATAAGATTTGCTCCATAGCTTGTGTCAAACACCGGATACTGTTAGAACTACTCAAATATTTCTCTAATTATTTATGTAAACCAAAGGATTTATGCATCTCTTCTACTAAAGCATTATCTAATTTGATTTTATTCTATTCTAATTTATCCTTCATTTCTTTCAATCTATCAATCCCTTGAATTTTTAAAGTGAGAGAATATAGTTCCTTAGATAACTTCTCTGTATTGTCATCTCCCAATGTAATTGTTTCAACTACTGGAATTACTGAGATGCTACCCTATTCTTTTTGTTTTAAAATTTCCTCCATTTTTCTTTCATCTTTTGTATATGTATGTATTTTTCAATAATGAAGGACAAAAAATATTCTTTCTCTTTCTCTAGTTCACCTATTTCCTGTGTTTGAGGGTGTTCTACGGTAGGAAATATCAATCTTCTTCTTAAGGCCTAGATATCTTCATTCTTATTCTTGATAATTTCTTGGGTTTCATCAATATCTATTGGATTTAAACCCATTTTTATTATAACTTCCTCAAGAGATTTAATCCTTGAATCATGTGCAAGAGAATATGTTCATTCCATCTTTAGCTCTTTCTGAATATTTGTTGAAGAATTCTGCAATTTAGACATATTAATGGAAAAACTAGTAAGAGTTGAATAGGTAGTTTCCCTTGTTTTCCTATGTAAATCTATTTTATGAATAAAGTGAATCTGTTTTGTATTTAAAGAAAATACAAAAAGCTTTAAAATATTCTATTTTTCTAGCTCAAGGAAAATTTCCCTCTAGAAATACTAATTTGAATTGAACCTTTTCGATGTTTAAGGTTGAAAGTAACTTGTTTTTGGTGGAGGAAGTCTCTTTCCAAAATTGGGTATAAGTGACTACTTTGAAGGACTCATTCTTTTTATTCATTTATAAAAATGATGAAAACACACTTTGGCTAGAAGAAGAAGGAGATTGTTCCTCTATTGCTTCTCTTTCTTGTAAACTGAAAATCGGCTCGCCTAAAAGAACTATAGTGGAAGGTGAAGAAATTTTAAAATAAACATTTTCTAATGTTGTTCCCTCTGCATTTTTTGTTTTTTCACTTTTATACACTTTGAATTGCTCTACGTCTGACTCTAATATAATTTGACTTGTTCTCTTTGGTTCCGTTATTTCATTAGTGGGGTAGGAAGTACCCTTGGTCCTACTAACTATTCTATTGTTGATTCCTCTGCCAATTCTTGTAGTGTAATTTTTTCCCAAATGCCTTTCTTAGCAAATTTCTCTATCTCTGGCTTTGAGAGATGAATGTAGGGAGTGGATTTTTGCTCAAGTCTAATAGCTGACTTTTTTCCTATAGTATGATAAGGCTAACTGAAACTCAATTTAAACTTCATTTGGACTAGTATATTTCCTACCTCTTTTTCAGTAGCTCTGGTATTAGCAATGAAAGGAAAAACTTGAGATTTTAATTTAAATTGATTTTTTTGCTTCCTTGATGCAAAATGAACTTCGTCTAGCTATAATTTTTTCCTTATGAACACTAGGGAAAAAAATTCTCATTGGGAGGGAAATTGGTAATTTTTATGCTGGAAGTTCGCACCCATAAATTCTTATTTCTATAAAATTCTAGTACAAATACCAGTCTCCAACTCTGGGCTTCTCACTCAAGAGTAGAATTCTTTTGATTTATGGTGAACTCCTTGGAAATACATCACTATTAAGAACACAAACTACAAAACAAAGAAACTGATTAACAAAGTCACTTAGAGAAAATTCCTTTGAATTCTTCCTCACTAATGAAGTCTAGTGGATGATAAACTTCTAATTTCCCTGCATATCCTGCTTATATAGTGGCATTATAAATATTTATGATTGATGATACATAAATAAATAAACCATAGTTAATTGATGCTTTAAGGCTCTTTCATTTCCAAACCTTAAGAATTCCTCATGAATATTGTTTGAAATAAACTGGCTGAAATCAAATAGAAGGGTAGGTTCCTTCCCAGATGAAAATACTGATAGAAAACCTAAAATAGATTCATAAACTAATTCATCACTTGTATATCCTAATAGGAAACACAGAATGGAAATAATTTTTTTTGACATTTCAATAAAAATTGATGAAGGGTATGGAAGATTTTGACGAGGAATTTCAAATCCTAGTGTCATAAAAGACTTGAAAATGAAATCCCTTTGTTAGAATGTGAGTCTCTGGTAAATTTCTACTAAGGATTCAACTAAAAACTGATGTAGAGAATCAAGGATAGTTAAATGTAGAGCTTGATGAACAGATTCATAGGTTATGTAGAAAAGGGGTACACCATTAGTAGCTATACTCATTTTTTCACTCGGAAAATATTTGTCAACACACTAGGTTACAAATTCGAGAAAATGGTAGGTCTGAAGAAAAATAATTGTGATAACATGGATTCCCATAAACTTAACTCATCACTGTCATCTTCAAACTTCTAATATACCCAATTATGTATCTCAAATTGATCAAATCACATTTTGTCTCTACAATTTTAGCATCTAAATCTATCACAGGCATTTCATCAACCTTTGGAATGGCAGATGACACAAACTTTTCAAACACTTTTCCTTTTCCCTTCTGAGCACTGATTTTGAAATAACAAGAGACGAAATGGGAATCAACATTACCATATGAATGAACATTGCGAGTTCTGCTAAGGATCTGTAGATGAAATCATTTTCTCAATTTGACTATGAATAATACAAGAAATGGAGAGAAATGACGGGAAACAGAAGATAGCGGCAGCAGTGGTTTATAAAAGAAATGTGGTAAAAGGACTTAAATGATATATCCATTAGTATATAATGTTTGATAGGTTTTATTTAATGTTTATGAATAATAAATATGCTTGGCGGTGAATATTCTTATAAACTGGTGGTGGATTGCGAGGGGGTGGCGCAATTCACTAGTGTGCGACACGTCAAATTTATCGTTTGGGAGAAACCACCCATTGCGGACCCCCGCCCCTCCGTTAGATGTTGAGTATGTAGGGGGGTCCCGTAATTCATTATTATCCATCAATAAATGTAGATAAAATCACTATCGTTGAAAACTACACAATTTTTAATTACGGCGTGATGGGACAATTATTCACAAAATATAGTTGAATAAATAAATGCCACATTATAGAATTTGCGCATTTTATTACAGAGTACATAAAATAAAATATTTTTGACCTTTTTTAATGAAAATTTTATAATTTTCACTGTAACAAGAAAATGTTACAAGGTTGAAAGCATTTGCTTTTGGTAGCTTATAGGTTGAGGGGTTGTGAGGCTAGTGCTATGTGTTAATTTTCCACTACTCTATGTTATTTAAATTAAATCAGCCCAATTCAATTATTCAATAAGTAATATTTTTTAGTAACAAATTATTCTTCCAATTTAATTTAGTAACTGAAGATAGAAAAATAAATGTAATGGCAATAGGAGACAATCAACACATCAACAAGAGACATCGATTTGGTCAAAGACCAAGGAAAAAACCCACAAGGGGGAAACCCTTTGAAAATTATTCTTCTATTAGATTTTCATAAAATGTTAAACAGAGAGTACAATGAACCAAAATCAATCAACAAGAGTCAAATTCAAAGCCTTCAGCTATCCAACAAATCAACTAACCAAAAACTAATGTGCCAAAGATGAAATAGTCAAAGCTAGTCAACTATTATAAATTTGCAATCTTGGTCAACGGCCAACAATAGTCAATGTGCCCTAACTAGTCCCAAGTAAATGGTAAAACCTCTCTTTTAGAATCCCATTCAATTGTCCTCTACTT